>JAQGBH010006624.1:0-12180 GCA_034698265.1 Sminthurinus aureus
GTAGAACAATTCCTACCTAATTAAAAATGTGAATAATAAAAATTACGATTGTAATATTTAAAAATCATTTCCTTTTAAAAGTGTATTAAGTTTAATTGAAGTTTTAATGAACTTGCAAATTAAATTATGATTTTCAATTAGGTAGAAGTTCAAGTGCATGCATTTATCTTTCAAATGAGCCAACTCTCGTCAGTTTTGGTTTAGATTTGACGAAGAAATAGACATTCTCCCAAAGCAAGTTTTGTAACGCTTTTGTCATATATACATTGGGCGCCTTTAATTCTTATTTCCTTTGTCGCTTTTGCATTGTAAAAACATCATTGAAATTAATCGGAATTTTCGGAATAAAATTTAAAGTTGTACAAAAGAGTAAAAAAATTTTGTTCATTGACATTCTGTTGACAATTGAGCTAAAGCGGGATGAATATTAAATTGAATAATGAATAATAAAGGTATGAAAACGTTGTCCTTTATGAATTTCTACTTTATTCAGGATTTTTCTTTTGACTTTTGCTTCAAAAATTGGAACTGCGCACTTTTGTCTATCTTTTGTATAAGTAAAAAAATACGCATTACAAAAAATCGCAGGACAGGAATATGTGCAAAATATATGACAAACAGTGAATAACTCAGGCTGTTCTCCATTCTCCAAGTTTATTTGTTTGTTATCTTGATGAATTTGTCGATCAAAATTAAAATCATCGGAGGTTGAACAAATGTTTGATGCTGATTTGATTTCTGTGTACAATTTAAAGTTTCACATTGAACATTGAACATGCCAATCAAAATCAAAGTAAAAGTATTTTCTGCGCAGATGCAAATCATTTGTAATTTGTGGCCTATTCGGATTTGGATTTTTTCCTGCGGATCTTCATCTCTGTTTTTGCTAGGGGTTTGAATCCTTTCCACGAAAACCACAAAATTACTTTGATTCTGAAATCGAAACCGTCTTCTTCCTCTTCTCGATAAGCTCCATTTAAATGGGAGCGCCAACCACAATTGTTAAACTGTTGCGGAAAATAAATCACGTCAATTCAAAATTAGATCATTTTAAATTGTATTTGAAACATATTTGTCCTAAGACTCTTAAATGCTTTTCAAATGCTTTCAAATCGTCTCATTTATTCATGTTTTTTTCTAAAATTTGACTTTGGATTGATTTGAAAATTACGTTTTTACATGCGAAGCTCATTTTCTAACATGATGTTTGGCCGAATAACCAAAAGTTGGTTTATATTCACTTTGACTAAAGTTGCAGATTTATTTGTCGTTTATCCTTTATCGTGAAAATGTGACGAGGAGGTTGACAACATTTTTCAAGACAAAGTCAACAAAGTTTGGTGTGGTTTGTCTCTCGAGAGTGTGAAAACTTCCAACTTTTACTCCAACATCCCGAATGCCCCGAATTTCTCTCTTCATCTCAGTCCAAAATTTTTTAGTTGAATCGACTTGAGAGTTTGCACGTGGTGATTTTGGCGTTGATTTTGATTTTGATGCTGTTTTCTGAGCAGAGAGCCGAAATTCTGAGTTGTTCCATTTTCTCAGGGATGGAAAAAGCACGCTGATATAAAATTCCATAGATCAAAGTCACAGCAATGGCGATGTAACCAGCGAAAAATCCCAGCAGTGGAAAATCTTGACCATGACGAATCGTAAAGAAATAAAAGAGGATTGAAGCCAACAGACAAATGATTTTGAAGGCAAAGATACAGAACGGGAAACAGCGATTGAAGAGTTCGATGTAGACGACGAATTCTTTCATCTCGCCCAAAATTTGACGGAGGATCCAAATTTCTTTCCCAACCTCTCGATTCAGATCTGAGCGACTTTGAAAAGTTTCTTCAAACTTTCTAAAATGAGTCAATTTTTCATGGCATATTATAAAAGTTTTATTCTTGAAACAAAACGTGTTAAATTATGATAATTTTTGTTGCTGCTGTTTTACCTGATTTGACGCTTGGCGCTTTGGAGTTCAACTTGGCATTTGCCAAAGAAAAGAACTTCCGTGACAACTGAGAAGAAGAGAAAGATGCAAATGACCGACAGAGAAAGTCCTTCAACGGCCAAAAGTCCGAGGAAACTGTAGACATTTTGATGCTTCGGTGGAACCGCCGAGTACAAAAGTTGAGGGCGACTCGGATCGACCACAAAAAGGGCGAGAGCAAGAACAATCGCAACAACAATCACCACTGAAATTAATCTGGCCAAAAGTTCGTCAAGAGAATATTGCGGCGGCCAAGTGAACAGCGGACGGATCCGAATTCCTTTTGCATCTGATTTACAAACTTGAACTGACGACGACTCAATTTCAATTCAAGTTTTTTTCCTACCTTTTTCATTTTCAACAGTGTTTTCAAATTCCTCGTCCAGCATTTTCTGCACCGGATTTTCCCTCTCCACAAAAAGTTGGTTGAAAATCATGACTAATTCTCTCTGATTTGCCACAAACATTTGAAATCCCATCAAGTTGTACAGACAATAGCCAACTGTAAATGGTACATGGAGGACGAAATGATCCCATCGAAAATATTTCTGGGGCTCAACCATCGTCGACTGCACCAGTCTCAACAACATGTAAAAACTCTGAGTAACAGCAATAGAAAAATACATTTTCCACATGAACATTCTGATTTTATTTGACTGCTTCCGAATTTTCCCATTTTCCAGGTCAATTTGAATCGGCAGCAGATTCAAAGTGGAGAGAATTTTAAATGCCTTGAAATTCCACCGGTTTTCTTTGAAGCTCAACATTTTGTCTCACAAGTCACAAGTCACAAATAGTGTGAACAAAATCACAGATTTTAGTGGTTACGATTTCAACCTTTTCTCGCTACTGCAAGGGGATTTCAAATTTCAAACCAATTTCATGAAATTTTATCACTTCTTAATTCCTTTTTATCTAGTGGAAACATGATGATGTTTGGCCGAGAAATGGTCAAAACGTCTTTGTTGTTTGAACGTGTTAGCAAACACAGAAATTATGTACTAGATACTCTACAGAAAAAACTCAATGTTGCTATGGCTTTGCCTAACTACGGAAAAATACGGTAACAAAAGTGGACTAGGAATTTTATTGCAGTAAATTAAGCAGATTTTATTTGCAGAGGGAGCAAGAAACGAGAAACGAGAGACGGAGAAAACGACGGGAAAATGTACATGGATTTCCGATTCTGGCATTAGTAATTAGTAGCACTACGCCGTACCGTACTCTTGTTGTTGCACGAGAAAAGTCGAAAATTGTACTTTTTAAGAGCCACCCTTGTTTGTCCATTTATAATTTATAGTCGTCCAAAACATGAGATGGTAAAAGTTGGTAATCCAACCTAAATTTTCTTAAGAATCAAGACGTTTATCCGCTCATTTTCCGGTCCAACCCATTACCCAATCACAAAATCCACATTCGCAGCAAATCACAATCACAAACCAATCACAACCAATCACATTTTTTACAAATTCTATGAAAACCAATCACCGACCAATCCAATCATAGCCCAATCACGAACAAATCAAGTCAGTCTGGACGAAAAGTCCTTTTAAAATCATTGTCCAAAATGTAGCACAAGCCGTTGACAACCAGAGGAAAGATTTCCCAAGACTAACATAAGCGGATTGAGGGTGTGCACCCAAAACCAATCACCATAAAAAACGCCCATTTGGAAACCAATCACACACAAAAACACCCACCTAAAGACCAATCACGCACAAACTTGGCTATTTCAGAACCAATTACGCACAGGATTGGCTATTTGAGAACCTATCACACATAAAATTGGCTATTTTAAAACCAATCACGCATAAAATGCGTGATTGGGTGATTTCAGTTGGTTTTTGGTTGGGCACTTTTTGCGTCTGATTGGTTTTGAGGAGTACACTCTCAATCCGCTTATTTTTTGTCGTGGGAAAACTTTTCTGTGGTTGTCAACGGCGTTGATTGGTTCGTGATTGTTTTGTGATTGGTTTTGGTAGTTTTTACGAAACGTGTGATTGATTGGGTGATTGTGATTTGCTGTGAATGTAGAGTTTGTGATTGGGTATTAATTTTACCCCCATTTCCCTGCCTAAAATAACAACCGGCGTTTATCGACGAGTTGTACGTTTTTTTGCCACAAACGGACATGCACATTTGATAAGTAGACCATTAGAGTAAATGAATCACAAGTTATAAATTGTCCAGTTGTTTGCCCATTATCCATCGTCCATCGTCTATCCTCCATGCAAAGAGCATCAGTTTACTAGAATTTCCTCTCCATTTTTTCTACGACAGTCCAGTCTACTCAATTTGCATGTGGATTCAAGTGGACTGAACATGGGTAAAATAAATTGGAGCAGACTGGAGAACAGAAAAAGTGGTTTATTATCCGCATTTTATTTAAAACACTTTTCTCGTTTCTCTTTAAATTGCATTGGCGTTGTTTTGCCTTTCTCAGAATGATTGCTAATCTTTTATGCAATCCAACCATTTTCCCAATGCAATGCAATGCAATAAAATGAACATGACACAAAGACCAAGTTGATTTGAAAACTATCATGACAAATGTCAAATGACACTAAAATTAATGATCTTTTTTTATCCAAAAATTGTTTATGCATGGTAAATGGTAAATTCAAACAAAGGTCAAAGGTCAAAGAGAAAATCAGATTTTTTCCATTTTCCAAACAAAAGAATTTGTTCTTGATGCTTGATTCTCAAATGTTTCAGGTTTCAGCTGTAGCAAGGGGAGAAAAGTCTAATATAATCTTTTCGTTTCAAATTTTAAGAATTTTCTATTTCCCCCAATTTCTGAAAATTTTGCAAATCCAATTTAATTCCACTTCCTCGAATTTCCCTTCTCTTTTTTGTGTACTTGTTCTGTCGAATGTCTTAGCATTCACCGTCCCAAGTTGACAGTCAAAAGTTCGTCTTCTGTGTTCCCATGTTTCAGCTTTCGTGGAAAAAGAGTTTTAGCAAATTCAAGGGAAAAGAATCAGTTGGATTTAAAACGTCGAGTCCTCTAAATTCCACCCGTTTGCCATTTTTTCTCAGAATAAAGGTACAATTTTGGTTTCTTATCAATTCCCGTTAACTCAACTCACAAATGGAGAACCAAGAAGAAAAAGATTAGCCAAGGGATTTTTGGACTTTGAGTCTGCATATTTCTCCATATTTATTTCCCTTTGTTTTCATTCCAACACTAAACACTAAACACTTGAGAGTCTACAGTCTACAGTCTAGACTCTTGCATTTTAATTCCCCATCCATTTTGAATTTTACTCCTTCATATCCTCAAAAATACCAATACCAACGCACACTTTTACACCAAAAACTTGCATGTTTTCAAATCAAGGGATTCAAATTTGTCAAAGAGCTGTCAAGTTGAGTTGAATTAGCTAAAGCAGAACAGAACACAACGGAAAAATAAAGTTCGGAAAATGGATGTGCGAAACGTGGAAATGGACATGGTAAAATTTATTTACTTGTCAAAACTAGTTTAGAATTTTGTGTCCTTGGGCGCAATAAATAGCTGGATAAATTTTAGATTGACTCTTCTTGTTTGCAGAATCAGGATTCCGAACCTATTAATTTTGTGCGAGTGGATGAAAATTTTGATTGTGATGAACCCGAAACTGCAAGCAAAAGGATTAAGCAGGACAAAGACAACGATAATGCCGAAGGAAAGGGACCAGCACCACCAAATGTGGATGAAAATACGGATCAAGTTGAAGCCGCTGGTGTAAATATTGATGTTGATGGCAAATTGCCGCTTGACCCCGTGACCAAAGTTCTCAGAAATCCTATGGTAAGAAATAATGATTCATTTAATCAATAGATTTAAGATTCATCAATCCATTCGAATCCGAAATGTATTTTAAATTGCAATGGTTTGACTCTTTTGACTCTTCAGATCTTGACCAAAATATTAAAGAAAATGCAGTTTTTGCGCGGCTGTCGTCTTGTGAACTTGGAGTGGCGGGATTTATCCACGGATGTTTTACTCAAGAGGAAAAGTCTCAACGTGAGCTTGGATCGCGATGACACAGCGCCAGCGGCTGAGATTGAGAACGGTCAACCACAATTTATAAAGGCCTTGGAGCTTGGAACAGAAAAGAATTGGCCCACTTTGACCCAACTGACCACTCTTCTAACGCCCACTCCTCAAACTCACAAGAGATTTCCCTGCGTTAATTTTTCTTTTGACGGGGATTTGAATTGCGCCGATGCTCAAGAATTTTTGGACGGACACGGGAAAAACATAAAAGGATTGAAGCTGAGCGGAAAGTCAGAGTTGAGATTTTTCAGCAAATTACTTTTGAAGCAAGCGCCGAATGTTGAAAGTCTGGAGCTGGGCGTCTGTGAAGATCAATATGAAGATAGATTAGACGAGTTTTTATTTCCTCACGATCCCAACGATCCCGATTCCAACTCCAATCCACCGGAACTCCCTTCTCTGATTTCTCTTCGTCTGGAGAAATCTTGTCTTCATTCAATTATCGCAGGAATTGAGGAAGCGGCTCCGAACCTTGAGGAATGCACAGGATTTTGGTCAATTGATCAAATCGAGTTTGTGCTCGATAGAATTCACGTCTTAAAGGAGCTTAATTTCACACCCGAAGAAGACCGTCTCATTCTGGCTGATTGGGAATCCCTAACAGAGAAAAATCTCCAGGTCAAGAAAATGAGCCTCGATTACGATCATTTTGAAATGAATTATTTGTATGATAATGATGATGAGGACGATAGCAGCGATGATGATGACGAAGAAAAAGCGATGGCAGTCACAGCTGACAGAATCAGCTCAAAACTCCTGCACTTAAATCAGCGGACACTGAAAGAACTCTTGTTTTTCACCCCTTGGCGGCGGGACATCCAAATTAAATGGCCCATTTTGGAGGAAGTGGAGAAATTAACAATTGACCCCATTTCGCCTCGGTCAGGTCAAGGACGTTTAAGATGCCCATCCCTTAAAATTTCAGAACATTTTCCCGCGCTCAAAACCCTCAAGTTCAATTCCCTTGATACTGGAAAATCTCCAAATTTTTTTAATGGACAGGCGACGAGCGTCACTTCCCTTTTGATTGGAAAATTCCAGTCGCAGATTTTTGATCGCTGCCGTCAAACATTTCCCAATTTGAGTGAGCTTTCTCTGTCTGAAGTCAAGGATTTTGCCCAAGTCGCCCCTAAAATCTGGGATACGAAACAACTGAAGAGCCTCCGATTGTCATTTTTGCCTTGTGATCAGGA
Organism: Sminthurinus aureus; assembly: GCA_034698265.1. Lineage (NCBI taxonomy): Eukaryota > Metazoa > Arthropoda > Collembola > Symphypleona > Katiannidae > Sminthurinus > Sminthurinus aureus. The sequence continues at coordinate 7,220 of JAQGBH010006624.1, forward strand.
TGAAATTGATGCGGGTTTTACAGGAATGGACAAAAGAACCTGTGCAGATTTATTTCGTGATAAATCCGGAAAGAACCAAATCGGAGATGAAGAGATTGACAAATTGCGGGTGAATCCATCCATTTTGGACTTAACAGGTAAATTACACACTACCCTCTTCTTGTAATTTACACACTCATTTTTTTACGTGATTTTTTTAGATTTTTTTGCCGAACTGCCATCCAATGTTTCTAATTTGTTCCGCTTTCTCATTTCTCTTTTGATTCAAAGATCTGGAATTTTTGGCGGTACTTGACAAAAATGGTGAGGGTTGTGTTCAAGGAGAAACAAGAATATGCCGTGAGCCTTCATTCGTCTCTTATCAATATGCCTTCGATCTCATGCCCAAACTTCAAGTGCGGGAATAATGAAGTAGTCTCCGTTTCATCTTATATTATTGAAAACATTTTTCCAGGATTACCTTAATTTCAATTTCGACAGTCTATGTACACATTTCCTTTGTTTGACAATTGAACATACAAATGGAGCAAAAAATACAAACCAAAAATGAAAATTGCACATTTATTCCAACTCTTAAAAAATCAATACAAATTATTCCTATTCAGATTTTGTTTTAATTTTACCAAATTTCAAAGGGAAAGAAAGGGAAAAAATCTCCATCCGAAAATCAAAAATAATAAATTGTAAGTTGTAAGGGCGTTAGTTTTGTACATTTACTATATTGTTTATTTTCTTATTAATGAAAAATTGAGCCATTACAAATAAAATTTTACTGTTACATCAACATTAAACTTGTTTTATACAGTCGAGTATGAAGAATTAAAACCATCTGAGTAAAATTCATCGTCAAAAAAGCAATAAATATTTTAACCGGCGTTCAAATTCTTCTGTTAAAACTACCCAACTTTTTGCCAGTCACCAGTTTTTCATATCTGCTGTAAATGTTTAAGTGTACAATTTTGTATAAAATGAACTTTTCGGGACATAGGTTGAAAATGTACAACGCTCATTGTTCATTGTACGGCTTGTTCAGTTTTCAGAAAATAGTTCAAATGCATTCCATTACTTAGAAAATTGCCCAACCAAAACGGGAATACTTTAAAAAAATCTTTGGTATTTTTTAAACGGCGTCAGAATTTTGCACCAAACGCCACTTTTTTATTGTTTTCTCATTTTCTTAAAACCTCAAGTCTCAAGTCAGTCTAAACTCTAAACGGACTACATATATAAATCCAAATTTCGCATCATTTTATTTTGTACCTGTAACATTTTTGATGTTTGCAGCTTGATTCTCGTGGAAATACTCATTTATTTTACAATCAGTTTTAGCCTGTACCTTATGAATATGAAGAATGTGCGAAATCCAGGGGGTGCCTAAAAGCAAATCACAAAAATCACATTCACAGCCAATCACAATCACCAAACCAATCACAAACCAATCACAACCAATCACATTTTTTGAAAATTCTATGAAAACCAATCACAGACCAATCACGAATCAATCACAAACCAATAACGTCAGTCTGGATAAATGAGCCATTGCACAATTACAATAAAAATCTAGCAACCCAAGTTGGCTCTGCTTTGTCAAACCAATACAAATCATGCAAAACAAAATTCAGCACAACGACCGACGCCAAAACCAGCTGTTTGTAACTCATAGAAACCGAACTGGCAAACTCGAATGAATCGCAACAAAAGAGCTCTTTCCAACCAATCGGAACAAATAAAACTCTTTCCAATTAATCACAACAAAACGGCTTTTTATATTACCCATGGCAACCAAATGAGCTCCTTTTAAATAATGTTAACAAACCTGCCTTGTAGTACCTATGACAACAAAACGTAAAGCCAGTCACTACAAAAAGCTGTTCATAAGTAGTGACGACTTAAAGCTCCCTATGCATCTAGTAGCAACTACTAGATCAAACACAACTTTGTGTTGTGATTGGTTAATAAGAGCTTATTTTCATGTCTGTTGAGAAAGAGTTTAAAATTCAGATAAATTCAAATTCAAGTTGACAATTCAAGATTTTTGATGGAATTCCATTTTGTTCATTGATTCTGTAGTTTTTAGTCTACATTTACATGTTGATCGTTACATCTTCATCTGGATCCGGATGCAGACGGCTTTGGATTGTGTTTTCTAATGACCATGAGAACGAAAATGATGATGCGAATTTACTCAAGAATTTTCCTCCTCTCCATTTGACCCGCTAATTTGCTGCTGTGTAAATAAGAAAAGTGGTTATCGACAAGTGCATCAACACACTTTTCTCCTTTGAGTGGAAAATTTTCACCCATGGAAACTTCAACAACTGATCAAATGGAGAGAAACTTCTCCTTCTTTCTCGTCAAATTGCTTAATCTTTTCTCAGTTTCTTCGCACTGTTTTCCTTTCAAATTTGTCCATTGGAAATCATTTTGATCCTGATTTCTAGGTGAATTTCCAATGACTTTAATTTTTACTCTTCTTCTCTATGGATTTTTCTCAGACCGTTTTCTTTTGTAAATTAGCAATTGACTGGGGATTTAAAAATGTCTAAGGAAGGAACTTTATGTGACTTGTGATTTCTACCCGCAAAACTATGAATTGCAATGTTTTTGTTACAGTTTTCGTTTGTTTATATTGATAGTTGAGTCATGTCTTGAGTCGGGAATATTCTGGAATATTCACGCAGTACTTTTGTGAGTCATGATTCATGCGGAGAACGTTTGTTCGTTTGTGCATCATCGATACATGTGTAAACGGCAATGTACATTCGTGCATTATAGATCGCTGATTGCCGATCTGTAAGTAATCTAGGTCATGAAAGTTTATTGTCTCCGTTCAGAATCGCGACATCACCATTTGGTGATTGTCAATCGGTAAAAAGATGACGCAATGCACAGAAGGAATGGGAAATAGATTCTGTTTCTCTTTCCTTCTTCAGTCCTAATTGATACGGCTCGCTCTTTACATTGTGTGTTGAGCTGTTCTATAATATACAGAAGTACACTATTTATATACAGTGTAAATATCTTTAAGAAAAGTAAGATAGAGAATAGAAAAGAAAGAATAGGCGAATAAAACTCCATGTGGAGCATAGTCTAATACAAAGAAGGAGAAAGAAATTGAATATATTTAAAAGAAATAGTTCAGATCTGAGTTAAAAGTTGAAGTTAAAAATAACTAAAAATACTAATAACCAAAAGATAATGAGTTGGCTGCGTATGTACTCCAATATATCATACGGCTAGTCCATATGTATTCCAATATACATATAAATGACGCCTAGCGGATGATTCTTGATCCAAAAATGGCGATGAGGTGTGACTCAAATGTCTACACTATTTTGTTGGTATGTACTTCAATGTACATAGACGGATGATCCAAAAATTGCTCGTCCAAATTATAAAATATGTGGATGGTTAGAACGGTTTGTTCTAAATGTTTCCATGAATTTTTAGTATTTTTGTAAAAATTGTTTGTAAGTCTTGAAGCGTTACTTACAAAAAGAGCGGGGTTTCTTGAATGGGTAATACAACCACCCTACTGTTAGATTTATAACAGGTTTTTATCCAGATCCGATATTTTTCCAAAAGTCCAGACTCCAGTTCTCCCCCGTTGGAAAAGATGAGCACTTGAGACGGTGGTGGTTAGACCTCCATGTTGAGATTAGGGTGCTATTTATAATAGTGGTGCACTAAATTTCTTTTAATTTGTTCAGAATTATTTTGTAGAAAAAACTCAGATAAAATGCTGGATAATGTAGAGTGTAGAGAGATTTGGATTTTGTAATTTTACTCTTTTTATTAAGATTTTATTTGGGTTTTGTACTTTTGAATTTAATACAAATATAGAGAATTTGTATTTTGTATTGGTTATATATTTTATGTACGATTGATTTTTCTTTTTGTTTGAATATCCTTTTATTACAAGCTGTGCTCGATTTATCTAAAAAATATGTATTATAACATATAGGATGGAGCCGATTTGTCACTGTTTTTGTACAGGCAAATGCGACTCAGAAAAAGTATTTATTTTTACGAATGGCTGACGAAACAGGTCCAGACAACTCGAGAGAAATTATTTATTTTTGCCTTCCGCTAGCTCTGAATTAGAGTCTAGTCGGTAAGGGATTCTAATTGTGAATGAATTCTGCTGCTCCGTCTTCGTCTCTTCGTTTGCATAATCCATTGACCAGCTAAGAAGAGAAGAAGACGAAATAGAGCAACAAAACTATGTAGCGAGAGCGTCTGTGATGTGCATAATACCCATATCACAGACGACACGTGAAAAACATAAAGATAAGTTCGTCACACACATGACACGTTCCGCACACACAGCATTTTTGCATTATGCTTACTGCTACTCATCAACAATCCTGATGAACAAGTTTACACGACGCACGTTGAACAAAAGACAATTAAAATCACTCGAAATATTAAAAGAGAAATAACACGTCTGAATAGCTTGAAATCTGGGACACAACTAGTTCCATGCAAGCGAATTGAAACCTGACAAAATTAGAAAGTTTGGAAAAGGGTATTCTTGGAAACGGTCAACGCTGTGAGTTACCCTTTCTACTTTAAGCTCGGTACGTAACTCCAAATTCCCTTCTATGTTCTCGCTGTACGATGAAGTTACGATCATGGAAGCCCTTTTCAAGTTTTTGTAATAATATGTTTTCAGAAGATATACTATTATATTATTTGAAAATAGATATAGTGTAAAAATTAAAAAAGTGAGCGACTTGAAACTTTTCATAAAAGTTTAAAAACTCAACAGTGTTCAAATGAGTCCATGACCACCTCATTCTGTCAACCGGAATCATTCCTCGGGATGGGATTGGAACGTACATATTCACGTTTTTCTGAAATCCTTCCCTACAAACAATTTGTAGAGTCGGAACAGCGTATGGTTTTTGTCAGTCGGTCCAACGCTGGCAAAGCGTCGGAAATCGGAAAAGCGCTGTTTA
>JAQGBH010006625.1:0-12178 GCA_034698265.1 Sminthurinus aureus
TCCTCTCTGGCTTTTAAAATACTAATGTACTCAAAAATTAACATTAATCCGAGAAATACTTCCACCCACATTTTCTGAGAGGAGCTCGAAATATCCATGGCAACAATTGATATTTCGACATATATATATACAATATACAACGATACAACGAAAATTTACGTCAAATTACATGAAATATGCGAAATAAGAGTTTAAAGTGACGTTTATATATGTTGTTTGATACAAAGAATCATATTTTGTAATAAAAAAATAAGTGTTTTAAACAAAGTTTTCTATGTAAAACATTCACGCGATTCTGTCCAGCTTCATTTCCCATCCTTGTAATTGCATTAGATTTTTGGGTTTCTTCATTACCTTGGGAAATTAGAGCTTCTGGAAGAAACTGAAATCCGAATGACTGAGCATTTCCTGTCTACTGTGAAAAAATACCGGGATCCTCCGTTTAATTTCAAATTGAACGACTTGAAATTGGACACGATGTGCATTTTGGACCGCTCATATTATAATCCAAATTCGAGTTGTCTGGAGGACGCGACAGAATTTCGTTCTCGTCTCTTTGACACCTCAAAAGATTCTCTCAAAAAAATGAGTATGCAACCACTCGGACTTTTAACTGAGCTTCAGTTCTCAAGGTTGGAAAATCTGGCGGAATTGAAATTAGATAATTTGTGGACAGCATCCTGTCCCTTTTTTCCTCCTGGAGTCACAACTTTGGACTTTGATGTTTTTCCAGCGGTGAATTACTTAGGTATCGAGAATTTAGATACGTTTGAATTTCATACAGATGTGAAAATACTCGATTACTGTTTTGTCTAAACGAGAGCAGCTGAGAAAATTGCCAGAGAAAAAAGTGTTTTTAAGCAAGTTGTCATGGGTTACGCAAGAGTACGCCTTAAAGCACATGCCACATCTTGAAATCAATGGAGTAAAAGCAGCTGAGCTGGAGATGAAATTGAATTGGTTGTTGTAATGCAAATGAATAAATAAATAAAATGCAATTTCAAAATTCTGTATGTAGATATTTTTGTTCCACCTTTTACCAATTATTTATTAAAGAGAAGCCACATTTTTTTCAACCTTTTTCATTCTAATTCAGTCCAATATTTTACCCTTTGCCATTTCATTATTTTGTAGTTTTTCTAAAACAACTTTAGGCAATTTGTGTTCATCATTCAAATGTCGGAGGATAATTTTCAAGTCAATGGTTGAAAATGTGCAGGATGAGACGGTACAAGAACAATTTGTCCTTTTTCTGAGGTTGTGTTTTTGACAAGCTCTTAGTCGCAAATGTCTCTGCAAATTTTCCTTGAATGTTGAAGTAAAACTGCAGTTGTCATGGGGACAGGGATAAAAATCCGGTTTTGGTTTTTCAACGCGATGACACAAGTTGGTCTGGATGTGACGCTGTAAATTATTAAGGTGTTTTGTAGCAAAGCTGCAGTTTGGTAGAGGGCACTGGTGCAGTTTTTCAATGGTTTGATGGATTAGTTTTTCATGGTTCTTCAAGGTAATTTGAAGAGGCGACTTGAAAGAGCAGTTTGGATAGGAGCATTTGTATTTTCGCCCTTGTGGGTCATGCCGCGAGGCATGGTGGTTTTTGAGCAAGGCGCTGGAAGTAGCTCGATACCCACAAGACTCAACGGGGCAAATGAAGGGCTTCTCACCCGAATGGGTTCTTAAGTGGATGACAAGTTCATTTTTAGCAGCGGCTTGGTAGGAGCAAGAGGGATCTGTACATGAATACGCTTTCTTCTTCTCCGTCTTCTCAGGATGTTTTGAAATTATGTGCTGGGTGAGGTGATCAGGTTTTCCGTAGCATTTTCCAGGGGCGGGGCAATAAGGGCATTTGTGGGGTTTTTCCTTGGTGTGGCTCCTCATGTGGGCGACTACTGTGCCCTTTGTTGCACCCTTGTAGGGGCAGAGGGTGCACTTGTGTCTTTTTTAATGGCGGTGTACACTTCTGTTGTGGCTGAGAATGGCGGAGCTCACCGTCGCCCTGTAATCGCACCCCTCGTAGTCACAAGGGAAGGGCCTTTCTTTCGTATGGGTCCGCATGTGGGATTTAAGGGCACTGCGTTGAACGCATGCGTAATCACAATCCTGGAATGGGCATTTTTGATCCTTCTCTCCTAAATGGCTCTTCATATGGCTGTCCAAATAAGTTCCATGATTTGCCCTGTAAGAACAAGATGGAAAGGTGCATGGGAGATTTCGGGGTTCTTCTTCCTTCCGATGAACCAGTTTGACATGGCGGGTGAGTTTTGCTCTAGTTTTGAAAGCAGCTGAGCATTTTGATTCCGATTCCGAGCAAACGAATGGAAATTGATTAGAGTGGGTGGTAAAATTATGCGTTTTGAGTCGACGCTCCGATTTTCTAACGTAGTCGCAGGAAGGAGCAGGACAGGCGTATTTTTTCTCAGAGTGGACGTGCAAATGAGCGTTTAGACCACAAGTCAGTGCTGACGAGAAGGAACAGGACGGATGCGGACAAGAATACGGCTGAAATTTTTACACAACAAAGCATCAATTTATCTGTGAGTCAGGAAAAAGAAGGAAAAAAATATTACCAAACGGAAAAAACTTGTAAATTTTTCTACCTTTTCAAGTGTATGTGATCGAGAATGGTCGATGAGTCTGCTTGAACTCTCTGCCCTGTAGTCACACCACGGACATTCCAGACTTTTTCTACAACTGTTATTCATCCTCAATTTTTTTCTCCCTTTGAAAAACCTTAGAGCAAAGAAACGGAAATCGAGAGAAACTCAAGTTGACTTTGTTTACAAGTTTGAACCATGAGAAACAGATTGTGACATGTAAATGTAAGGACAAATCCAAAGGTAAAATATTTCAAATACCTAGGAAAATGGAATTTACCAAAGGACTAGCTTTTCCATGTTTATTTTTGTAATGACCTTCCGGCTCGGAGCAAGAAAACAGACTCTGGCCTCTGGCCATTTCCATTTACGCTGTACAATGTACAATGTAGATATGGTAGATATATATCCATTTATTGTTGCCGATATGACTTTCGTCTTTACAGCATAAATTTCAAAAGGTTACATTTCAGTAATTAAAAGAAGAGTAATTTGTCTTCTTATTGTGGTGAGGTTCGAATGTGTATAAAATGACAATATAGTATTTATCACATTAATAGTTCAAGGTAAATATGGTACTGTAGAAATGTATATTATATAATATATATTATGTTGTTTTTGATTATGTAGTATGTAGATTACATGATATCAATCTTTCTATATTTTACGTAGTATTTTAAATATTCTAATTATTTTTGTTATTATTTTTAAGATCAAAATACACAATATTGTAATCATATAACATTTCAAGGGTTATTATACATATACGTTATTATTTGTGTAAAATATTACTATCATTTTTGTTTTATATTGAGTTAGGTTAATTATTATGATATTTTTGTGTAGAATTTTTTGTTTTGTTTACATATAGGTAATTACATTACATATTATTTCATATATTAGTACAAGATAATATTTATATTATAAAGTATATTATGTTGCTATTATAAGTTTTTCCATAGATGTAAGTTCAGTTTTTGTGTGAAGTAGTTATTGTATTACACCTTAATCTATCAGTTCCTTTCAGAGATCTTCTGGTTTTTCTAGAATTACTTTCTTCGAAGTGAATATTTTAGTAGTGGTGGTGATGTTAGGACTATCCTGTATTTTTCCATTGACGACATAGTGTGTTTTTCCATCAACTTCAATACTGTTCCCTTTAATTTTGACTTTTTTCTGATTATCTTGTGCTTGTCTCTTGAGTTGTCTGATGAGAAATTGATTTTGATGTTCTGTAGGAGAGATGTCATCGTTTACATATATTTTGTTTTCAGCAAACAGTTTCCTTTTCTGCATTATGACATTCTTTTCACTGGATCGATTTATTTTAATTTGTATTCTTCGAGGTTTTGGTTTTGATGGATCCTTGTTTCCTATTCTCCACACAGTATCAATATTAGATGCTTGAATAGGAGCTTGTGTTTTTAGTATTTTGATGACTTTTGTTTTTAATTTGATCGGGTCCTCTCCATCTTCCTCATTTATACCATGGATGATTATATTATCCTTTCTTACTTGTCTTTGTAGATATTCATTTTCCTCCCTGAGAGTAATCATTTCCTTCTTTAGCTCCATTATCGCCCGTCCAAGATCTCCTAGTTGATTTAGTATTTTGTTAGTACTTACTCTATAAAATTTTTCCGTCATTGCATAAAGTACTTTTAAGTCCCCTATTTCAGCTTCCAGTTCTGGTGTAGTTTTAACTTTGGTAGTTGTAGTTTGAGGAACACTGACTTGTGGTGTATTTGATTGCTTGTTTTTATTTTTGTTTTTGGTTGACATTTTGTTGTAGTATATAGTAATTAAATTTTTATAGTTTACAGGGATGTAATATTATGTAATATTATGACTGTTTTTTATAAGTGTAGTTTTATATGTGAGAGCACGCCTGATTTTACTTTTCATTTACTTGTATTTATATTTGTCTTTGGAGTTAAATGTTATAATTGTTTTACCTAATTTTGGTCACAGGTTATTTATCTTCCAGAATATAATAGTTATTATCACACTATTAGTTTTTTAAGTTGCTTTTTAGTTAATTTTTTAATTAAATTTGAGGAGTTAGTAAATTTTTAACCCCTACATTCGAACCTCGCGCGTGTCTCTAGAATGTAGAAGTATCTATAATTCATTCTTTGTTCTTTAATGCTTTTGAGCTGAGCTGAGCAGAGCTGGGCTGGGTTTTGCTAATGGTTAATAGGTAATAGGGAATGAAGAAGAACCAATGAACAGAACCCATAATCATTTAATCCATGAGCATTGTGAATCGTGAGCATATTTGTGGAAAGACAGGAGATGGAAAACAGAAAACAGAAGCACGTATTTTTAATAGCGCTCACCGAAACTATATGTTGAATATTGGATATTGCATATTGTATAGTAAATAGTCAGAGATCCACAAAATGGCCAACTACGTAATATGTAGCGTCCGAAGATAAGATAAATCATTTATTTAAAGTACATACTTCTACAGTGCACTTTCATCACATTATTCATTATATCTACTATCTAATATATTATACAATCTACATGTACACATAAATCACCTATCACCTACATTATTCATGCTACTATGCTGTTATACATGAAATCTAGAAATGATAATATAGAATTCAAAAAAATAAATATCCAGGACAAAAAAATCTACAGCTATCAGGAATCTGACCGAGTAAATACAAATTCGTATCAATTCAACACTAACATTTGTCTGTCATCTCTCTCTCTCTCTCTCTGTCGTTTTATCTGCCTTTCAATATTTTCTATTATCCTTCATTCTCAATCCTCAAAGTATCAAAGCATGGATTAGTTGGTGGTAAAATTGTGGTTTGGTTTGGTTTACTTGGACTTGTGCATTGAATAAAACTATTAACTATTAGTAAATTATGTGATAACCATTACCATTTTCCTCTACAAGTATCTATACATGAGTTACATGATGTATTTAATTTTATTGCTTGTACGTTGTCTGTTGTACGTTGTACATGGCAAATTACAAATTGTATTGGATTTACGAATAAAATTTGCACACCTGAGCACAAAGCACAAGGCACAAGGTGACAAAGAGAGGTGTGTTCAATGGTTCAATGTAAGTACTAAGTACACTTTTGAATCTGTAAAGCTCAAAGCTCAGTCAATCCATACACCATACACGATACACGATGTGATACCATCATAATGAAAAGAGAGTCAGCTGATTATGTAGCCATAATTCATAATTTTATAATAATATCCACTCCTCTCTCCCCTACAGCACGTACAGCCATAGTCTTATCACCTTGTACATTCAATTCCATTCCATCCTACCAACTGAAAGTTAAATGGGAACTCTTGACAATTTAAAAAAAACGCATGACCTCATGACCTTTTCAATGCTTCATGTTGATAGAGTATCAGATATCAGATATCACGTATAAATTTTCTCACAGCGTCACCTCTCCCATATGCCATGTGCAAAATTTTTTATCTCTGATGGAATACATTCTATATAATCACGACAAATGAAAATGAAAAGAAATGTCTAATGAATATTCAATTAAGTGTCCAGTACCGTTCGCTGCCAATCGGTTACTACCTGACGCCAGTTAAAATTATTTTGTATTTTAGTTAAAAAAGACAGCATTTGTTTCTGATAATTTATTATTTATTCCATGAAATTGATACTGCTGTATATATTTAAAATCCAAGTGTGTGATATTGAAAAGTACTCATGATGGGTTAAATTAAAGTGGACACTACACGCTGAACACTGGACAAGCAAATCAAATCAACTCAAAACTCTACTCCATTCGCAATATTGCATAAGTGAGAGAGAAAGAAAGACAATTGAATGCAACTGAAGAGGTTCTTTACGTTTTGTATGTTTAAGTTGATGTTGAACAGAACACTCAACAGAGTCAGCTCAATGTTCATTTAAAAATACATATACCATATCAGTTACCGGTGATGTATATTGTATATTTAACATTAAACCATTGCATTGCACATGATAATGGAATCATCTCATGCATAACACTTCCCATCCTATGAATATGTTATGCATTATGTATTTTATACACTTGTGACCATTTATTGATAACTTGTACCAAGTATTTGAATTTTTCAAGTGTAAATCTTTTTTCGAAATGGCCAATCTTCAATCGTCAATAGCTGTACAGTTGTATCATGAAAAGTGACACTTTTGCTCTATGAAATGTGAAATCTCAAGCCTTTTGAGAGTTGAGATTCTCCAGCGTTTTACTCTGGCATTTCACACACTATCAAGAGTTCAATCAACTATAAACTATAAACGACATAACGATGGAAAATGTAAGTGATCAGCAATATAAACTATTCGACTTTTAGGTCTAATTCGTTTTGGTATACTGTATTCCGATAACAGATCAATGGTACAGGTTTAGCCCACAATGTCAATGTTTCTACATTATACTTTTTATGTGGAATATAGTACAAAAATAGGTAAAATTTTGTGTATATTTGATATTTGACTTTGATTTCCCTCCAGTTTCATGAGAATTACATTTTACATGTACAAAAAATAGAGACATGGACAATGAACAATGTAGACAATAGACATTCAAGACTATAGACCAAATTCATGGAGAGAAGAGGAGGTGTTCGGGTGAATTACGGCTCCAATCGAATACTGAATTGAACCAAATTGTATCTAACATCGAATCTACTTCAATCTGATCCTGCTCCTCTTCCTCCTACAATGTCAACAATAATGCTAAAATTCAACCTAATAAAGAAGACAATGGACAACAGCTGTCTCTTCCCACAGTTACCACTACACGTATACATATGCATGTACAAGTACAATGTACAATGAACATACAACCTACAGCCACATTCATCTTACAAATTGATATAAAATCCTCCTTTTCTCATTTTCCTTTGTCCAGAAAATCTACAAACCAGCGTCATGTATTCTGTATTTAAGAGTTAACCTGAATTCTCGCTCTCTCTCTCTCTCTCTCTCTTCGGTTCTGGTCCAAAGTCCAAAGAGAGGGCTAATAAAAGAGGAACTCGAGCAGATTGCATGTAAAACTATAATACACAATACATAATACATGTATCTGTATGGCCACCAATGACCAAAGAAAAAAGAGTTGAGTTTCGTCATTTGTATGTACAAATGTTCGGCCCAACCTAAAACCTAAAACGTAAAATCGAGGAAAATGTCAATGTAAAAATATCAAGTTATACACAATTCATTATACATGTCCAGACACACATTATAGGTTCTAGGTTCTAGGCCATAAGAGTGAGTACTGAGGACTAACATGAACCATTACTCTCGTCAATCAACGTAAAAATCACAATACAATAGTTGGGTAAACGGCATATGGATTTTTTGCGCAATACTCTATACTCTATGTTCCATACTCCATACTTGATGTTATACACTTATGTACTCTAGTAAACCCTTTGGTTCCCAAACTTCCAAATTCTGAACGATCACTATATAGATAGTAGAAATGTACTCATTACTATAATAAAGTACATTATACTAAATACAACTGGAACATATATATTATATATACATAAATGCGGTAGAAGGAAGGACAAGCCAAAATGACAAAGGATTTGAATATACATAATATAATGTTACATATGAAATGACAGATGAACATGCAGCGAGTCCAGAGTCCAGTCTTCATGTGGCTATCGTCAATCGTCAATCGTACAAAGACAAAAGGATACAGAGAGACATTTAGTTCAGAATATAGAATCTAGGTTCTAGAGTCCAGAGCAAAATTTCCCCATTGTGATTGAATTTTGTCCGTAATTGTGAAAGACAAGCGTTTGTAGTTTGTAGGTTTGAAAAGCCTGTAGCATTACATGTATGCATATATTTGATTCCGTTGATTCACCAACTTATAACGACAATCTATTAACCATCTACGTAATATAATATGTATAAATGTGATGCTTTTCCCCACCATTTCTATCTCCTCAATCCTACAAATTCAATCATCAGTCCAGGATATGAAAAGGTACAAACTGTGAATTTTTGTCGTTTTGAACTGAATGTTCTAAATGCTCTATGCATAATTTTTTCCTTTTATCATTCATGGATGAACTGGAAATTGGAACATGAACAAAAATGTGATAAAATATTGCATATTAAATTTTATACAAAAGTTGAGAAGAATTCCTACATTTGTCTATCCATGTAGAGTTTAGAATTCGAGCCTCAAGTCCTTGTTCGTAAATCGTATTTAATCCTTTGAAAAATACAAATGTGATGAAGCACACCCTTGACGATTGATAATTCTCAATTCATGAGCATCACATGAAATCCAAACAGTATACAAAATCGGAAAACTAAAATATGTAAAATTCACATCCTGCGTGCATTTGTGCATCGAAAGAACTACTTTTCATAGAAAAATTCATCTACATTCTACACGTACTACATATTACAAATGTGTTGGTCTATTGATATTGATTGATGCAGATTTACTGATGCTGTGGTCTGTTGTCTGATCCCTGTGATGTGGAAATCATTCATGACATGAGTTTAGTGATTGTCACCTTTCTTCCTTCCCGTAGTAGTAAAGGAGAGAAAGGATAGACACGATAAAGTTCACACATGCATGTAGCCTCTTCTTTGAGCTTGACGTTCCAGGGTCCAGGGTCATGGACAAACTCCAGGTGCTTCGTTTTTCCCCAATTTTTCCAGAAAGAATATGAATATTACCTCTTGTAACACTTTTACCTCTACTCCTTTTTTCCCTATACAATACATGTATGTATAAAGGATACAATATCCAAATTTCCAATGTGAGTGAATGAGTAATATCGTACCTAAAAGATGAGAGATGAGTATTCAATATTCAATACTCAATGCTCAATACTCAATACCCAGAATATTACAAGTTCCATGTAGATGGAATCGGCATAGTCAAATGTGAATGTACTTACTTATGTAGGCCAGTGACCGTTGCATTATGTTACATTGAGTTTGGTCTGACCGGACTTGCTTTTGGTTTGGTTTGGGTACAAAGGGTCTTTTTTTTGTTCGCTAACCATTTGCCATTATGCCATGAGATCTTAGATACATATTACATCTACAACTACGAACTCTATTGCATTAACGATTCAGTCAAAAAATATGAAAAATGGAGAACGGAGACTGGAAAATTCTAAAAACTTCCATGTTTCACATTTAATCAATTAAAAATAATTTGGAAATGATACAAAAAATTAAAATTCAGCCTACAAAACCTCCATACTGTACAATTTATACTAAGAAAATCTTATTAATTGACAAAGAGTTGATTTCAATCTTCCATCAATTCTATTTTCAATTTCTCTGTGAATCTTTTTATGGATACACAAGATTTCTCATTTCTGCATAGTAAAATACCAATAAGAAACGAACCATCGTACCATAACTCATAATATGCTACAGATACAAATTATATACTTGTCTACTTTATATTTTATGTCTGTATACAATGTACAATGCATAATATTTTTCCAATATCCCATAGTAATTTAAATACATTCAAATCTTTACGATCATCGAGTACTCTGTGAAGACTGTGGGCTCAGCTTATGTAGATTACAGATAATGCATCATACAAAAATTTGTCCTCATTTCTACTCATTTCAAGTAGTTTCCAATCTCCTACTCCTATATCTGGGAATTCCTCAACTCCCACGTACAACGTCACAACTGTATGTACAACGTACAATGTACTTACTACACACAGACTCACAGAGTAAAATAGTTTAAGCACACCAATGTAATGTCTAAGGTCTAAGGGTACAAGAGCCTTTTCATATTCAGGTATATCCGACATCTGAGCCTTTAAGTTTCTATCTCTTTGTGAACCTCAACTCAACTCTGCTCTGCTCCGCTCAGCTCAGCTCAGCTTGTACACTGTATACGCTTATACCAATTCTTGGATAGGAGCGGCAGAATATAATACAGAATGCAGAATACATAACACAGAACATATCGTAGAATAAGGAATGAAAGATAATATATTATGACGAGCGAGAATTGGAAGAGAATGGGACAAGTGAAAATTAAACATGGTGCACATCCTGATATATATTAGAGGGCTATTACAACTATTAATAAACTTTTTGGAGGAGGACTTAAAGTGAGTGAATGGTGAATGTTGAATGGTCATCCCTGCTCCTTTTCTTGTTTGTCTCCAAACTCCATACAACGGACAAGGTACATATCCTATGCATAATTTAGTACTCTCCGCTGGAACTCAAGACTCAAAACTCAACCATGATGAATCCAGTTTAAATGAACAACGTTGCCTTGGCTTTGACGCTTTCAATGACGGCACAAGACTGTTGGACAGAAGAAGACGAAGAAAAAAGGCAAAGACGTCTCACCAGTCTCCACTGGCTACTGTCTACAGATTGATTCAGTGTCTAGCAGAACTGTAGTACGAATTGTCATTCTCCCACTATGCATTTATTTATATTATCACACTCACTCACTCGAATTTTTATATTATAGGTACACCAACCCACCACGTAAATTTTACAACTTACAACTTACAACATGATTACATCTTACATGTCACGTGTGTGTCCGTCTCTAAATCTAGAATCTATCATCTAGAATCTAGAATGTAGAGGGAAAAGGGTATTTTGGAAAAGAAGAACAAGAGGTATGTGTTCCTATAGATTATACATGAGACATGATATACGCGTACACATACATACATACATAAATGTATAATAAGAAGAATAGAACAAGAAGAAGAATAGAGAAGGGAGTAAGAGTCATTCGACCTTCGATAAGAACCCTTTTAATGGAAATTTATCTAAAAATAAAAATATGAAAGAGACTTCAAGGACTTTCTCTCATTTTCTCCTTCTCCTTCTTCATCTTCATGTTCTACCAGTCTCCATAGTAGATCGTAGATACTATGATACCACATCACACTACACTACACTACAGACATCATTCCAGTCTCGTCCAGCGCTACTATTCTTTCTGTTCCCACTAATGCTAAACTACAACAAGACAAGTACAAAACCATTTATTGTCCCATTATCATTATCATACTGAGCATTGAGCATGACTATAAGAATACTAATACTAAGACGAATACGGTTACGAATAAAATCTCAAGGATAAAATTCAAATGGAAAAATCTCACTTTATCTATGCTATATATTATACAACCAATAATAATAATAGTAATGCTTTTCAGAATTATTATTACTATCCACCTCTTTTCTATTCTTATAGATTTCCAGTCTATTTATGTATTTATGTACACAGTTCACAGATCACAGATCACATCATCATATCATATGAAATATGATATGAAAACGAGGAACGATGAAAGATTAACCCCCCAACACAATTCAACTGTTCTGCGTACGTTTTACAATGTGCTCCTTCATTTACTCCCTACTCCCTGAAGTTATTACAGGTGCATGGCAATCCGTGTGTTTTGGATTGTGGGGCGGGATTAAGTGATTCGTGACGTCAGTGGCATCAGTGCTCTGATTGGCTGATGTTTTAACACAGGCTTAATGCATTCCCAAATGAACAAAACTTTGACTTGAGCGAGAAAAATTTCAAGCGACGTCGAACT
>JAQGBH010006626.1:0-12174 GCA_034698265.1 Sminthurinus aureus
TAATATAACAAATATATTACTACATTCCTTGAGTTTTAATATTACAAAAAAAAAAACGTTACACACACACAAAACATTCACAAAATGTACACTTATACATTTTTAAGAATATTGTAATATCTACATATATTATTATAATATTAAATTGAGAAAAAAAAAGGAAAACGATCACAAGAACAACAAGAACAAGTGAACCAGCAACAACAACAAAAACAACAATTATCTATTCCTACACATACATTCCCATTAATTTATATATGTTATTGAATTGAAAGAATGAAAAACCTCGTTTGAAAAATTTAAATAAATATTAATATCGCTGGGAGGACTATGTGTATCAAAACAGTAAAAAACTAAAATATTTTCGTGTCCTTTTTTCATGTTATTTTCATACTGCAGCTTTGTAAACGTGTATTGGCACATATAAATTATGCACTATATCTTAATCTAATGTCATTCATCCTGGTAGTTTTTTATGCAGGTTATTTCATATTTTGAGTTTTATCTTTTGAAATTTTCAATTCACAGAATTTATATCGAGCATGCAGATTCCTTTATACATATTTTGTATTTTGCATCACACTATAATTTCCTATTATATAGTTCAACGCCACTGAGAAAGAGTTGACTTGCAATCGGTAAGCACTTTGTCAGTAGATCATTTGTTATAGGGGCCAAAGCATGTTTTCAACTATAGTGACTTTGAAAAAAGTAGAGTAGCCAAATCATGACCTAACCGTTCATAAATACAATCTTATTTTATATCTTTTTATGCAGTTGGAAATCAACAGATGAGTATTATAATTTATAATTTACTAGCAAAGGCAGGAAGAAAACTGACATGCGGTAGCAAGCACATGACAAGAAGTTATCGATTTATCTATCGATTCCTTTGTTTGTTTTTAATTTCAGTCTTGTCCAAATTCCAATATTTTGAAGCAAGTTTCTGTGATCTTTTTGATCTGTCAAATTTTGCTATTGTTTTGGATTTTGTAATTTTTTCTGAGACGAAACAAGTTCGTTCGTTCGAAATTCTAAAATAACTCCATCATCTCATCAGACGTTGGAAATTGGAAATGGCATTTTGTGTTTTGTGGCATTTTTGCCAAAGCATTTATCAACGCCAATGTTACTAAGGATACAAGATTCATGTGTTTTATATGTCGATCTTGAATGTTGTGTATATTACTTTACAGAGTTTCAAAGCAGATCAAAAGAAAAGGAAAAAAGTCGGAGTAGAAAAATTCGGAGGGAAGTGGGAAAAAAATCCGGATTAGGAAAAGTCAGTATCGGTACAAAATATACGCAATGTACAAAATCAAATATGCAGAATGATGTACACACAATAGGAAATACTCATTTGCTTCTTGCTTCATCTTTCATAATGTTTCAAAAACGGTTTCGTTTTGATTGTGTCATCACTGCTGAAGTTATAGTTTGTCATATCACGTCGTCACGAGGTTACAAAAAGTGAGTACAAAAAGTTGTCTTGTCCAGTGCTACAGTATTATTGAGTGATTTGTTCCTTCATAAAGTATTCGACATGTCCACATCTGGAAAGAGCAACAAATCGAGTAAATCAGGAGGTTCTGGCAAAGGTCGTCGAGACTCGAAAATATCGGCAATAGAACCGGAACATGTCGTCCGAAAATCTCGGAAAATCACCCACTCCTTCCTTTTCGACAATGGAGGAATTGAATCACCACCAGCTGAAACAGCTTCAAAACCTGCCAAACAATCCAAATCACACACTTCCACATCATCTGGTCAAGGCCAAGGCCAAGCTGCGCAACAGCAACAACAACAAGAAGAACAGCAAAAGAAAGAACAAGCTATTGAAAAACCTTCGGATATGACAGTATCTGAAATGCCGGATCTGGGCGCTGGATCCGTTGTACAACCCTCGAATGAAGGAAAATTATCTACAGACTCCAATTTCGGTGATGGTGTTGAGAAAGGAACACGTGGTTCAGTCCACACTAAAAAAAGCCTGGATGATCGGAAAGTCACTCAACTTCTCATTTTCAAAGATCCAGAGGATGACGCATCGACACCACAAAAACATAAAAAGGACAAACTACTAAAAAATGACGTAAAAGTAGATGTATCCAAAAATTATGGTCGAGCTCAAGCCAGATCAAAATCAAAAACTGCAGCTACAACATTCGTCGTCCCAAAAGAACATGTAGTCTCTCGTGTCTATCAATCCAGATGGAATAGTGCAAAAAATTCTGTGACGGATATTGATCAACTTATTGATTCCAATAATGCCAAACCTCTTCCAACTACCAAATCTGCAGGAGTTTCCAAACGTAAAAGTAGAAAACAATTGGATATTGAAGAATATCGGAGTGTGAGGAAAAGTCGAATGTTTGCTGCCAAATCCTCAGCTCATTTAAAATCCCTGTCTGGAAAATATCCACTTGATGTCACCGAACCTCCACAACATGATGAAGAGGACACAGAAATGTGTGGAGAATATGATGATCCGTTCAGAGAAAGACTTGTGTCCATCAGAGGAGAAAGTGATGATGATGATGATGAGGACGATGATGGGGTTTCAGCTTATAGAGCTGGTGCTCATCCTGTTCCCTCTTTCATCCAAGAACATGAAGAACATGATCCAAATCCAGCTGTCTTCAACTTTGTCAAAAATCAAATACTCTACTTTGGCTTTGACCCATATACTAACGAGTAAAATTATAATAATATCTTTTTTCTCTTCTACTTTTTGCATTTTGCATCTTGAAATCACAAGTAAATAAAAAATGAAACTTCATTCATCATTTGTCATAATATTGTATTTTATATTTTATAGACCGGACAAAGACTACATTTCAGATGAAGACGAAGGTGAAAAATCTCCTCGGATGCCCACAACCATTGAAGATTTGGTGGAAATGGATGTGGATGAACAGGGACCTCTTCCAATTGATCCCCTCTTCGGTTCACAAGAAAATATGACAGATGTTAATACTGAGACGATACGACAAATCCAGAATGTTGAGACGGATAGTAAGAAAACTTCAAATCAAGGGACGGAGGCAGAAATGGATGAAGAAGATGACGCGGCCTCATACATTTCAGCCGATACCAAAAAAAGTAAATATTCATCCAGGAGAGACGTCGTCGGTTCTGGAGGTGACAGTGCAAGTGTCAAGCATACAGATGATGATGCGGATTCTGTCATTTCTGTAAACATTCAAATTAAAATAACTTTTAATTCCCCTTTAATTTTTTAAAAGGTCCAAGATTTAGTTGCTTGTACATTGTACAAAATACAAAATAGATTTTAGATTTTTTGAATCGTTTGTCATTTTGACTTTTTAATTAATTTTTATTTGTAGGATTATTCAGAACCTTCCGACAAGTCAAGTGATGAGGATTCCAGTCAAAGTGATGCGGAGTCTGCAATTTCTATCACAGAGAAAATTGCCAGTAACACAAAACATGAGAACTAAGAAAAATCCTAAATATATCTGCATAAGTTGTTTTGAGTTTTAAATTAGTCTAAATAATTAATAACAATTCGTTGTGATAATTTTTCATTCAATTTTTTTCATAAAATTCCTAATTTCTAGTTCTCCAAGACCAAGCAAAGAAACCAATTTCTCTCCGTGAAAAATATGTGGGGAAAAAACCAGGTCAAGGACTTGAACAATGTGTGGATCTTTCTGTCGGTCGTTTGGAATGTCTACCTCCAGGAGAATTGGCGAGGAAGGCAATAAAAACGGACGAAATGTGGGGAATTCCAGAATATACAGCTCTATCAAAAGATCAACTTATTCAACTCATGAGGAATATTGAGAAACATCCAACAAATGAACACATTTGTCTCATGCTCGCACTTCCAGAAAATCATCCTGAATATTTCAATCCATATCTTCTCCAGTAAGTCTATAAAGTTCCGCTTTTATTTTTACGTTCTACATTCTACATTCTTGTAAAATAAAATAAACAACTTTAATTTTTGCAATAATATTGTGTATTTTGTATTTTTTCTTTAGAGTTGTAAAAACAAAAGATCTGAATCTCAAAAAATATTTCACATTGAGTAAATATGGTGTAATGGCGTTTCAAAATGGGTTCACACATTATCACTCCATGCTTGATTTTGAAAGAGAAATGCATCTATTTGACAGAATTAAAAAGGTTTAAAAAATATGTAAAATAATTTACTTCATAATTTTTCATTTTTCAGTGTCAATAATTGTCAACTTAATAATTCTTCGAGTAAAAATTAAAAATCCAAATTTTACAAATCGTATTTTATTACAGATCAAATTTTTTGTACAATTTCGACTTTGGAAATCCTTTTACATTTGGCGTTACAATGTGAGACATCATAAGATTGCAGGGATTAAAGAGAGTATCGGCGATCACATGTTCATCACAAAAAGACCACTGAGACGAATGATCACCGAGTTGTTTAAAATGTGTGATAAAATTTGCTCAATGGGATTCCTCTCGCTCCGCCCAAATTATGTGTACAGACTCAAGGATTTCATCCTGATGCAAGAAAATCGTCTCAAGGAAATTTATATTCGACTTCGGGCTTTTGAAAACATGGTGGTTGAAATGACTCTGACGGCTTGTCGATCCGCCCTGATTGATGAAGGATTTTCTCCGGATGAATATCCACAAGAATTAGACTATTATCTCAAAGGACTTGAAATTCCACTGGACAGTTTAATAAAACCCGTCGGAGTTTTAGATTATCCTGGACAATGGTTAACTTACTCAGAACAAGCAAAGAAAAGACGTGTTTGCTCCCGTCTTACAAATTTTGTTCATCTCATTGACTATTATGTTCAAAAAACTTATCACTGCCTCATGAAAAATTCTCTGTTTACTTTGAGTAATATTTTACGTTTTATGCTTACTTAATATTTTTAATCTTTTGAATTTTTTTTTTACTTTATTTTTTTTTTACGTTCTTCATTTTGTATAAGAATTTGAATTTTTAAAAAGTCCAAAAGTTATTTGTTACTTAATTTTTATTTAATTTTATGAAATTTGTTTTAGTGTGTGAAATGGACTCGAGAATTCGATATATTGACCGAGAATATTTTTCCATGCCGAAACATATGAATAAATTAGGACGACTCATCACTCAAAATGATCAGCATGGTGGTAAAATCCTCCTGTCAAATTCACCCTCCCCAATTTTTGATGTGGGTTGTAATTGGCAAGAAGATAAATTGGCCTATTCACCCTCACTCGATGACTTTAAGGCGGGAATGCGCTACCTCTTCAATCTATGGCAAGAAGCCATTTTTACCTATCCCAATATGCTTCCCAACAAAATATTTGACCCCTACACACAACCCATCATAAATGGACAGATGCAGGAAAAAACATGTGGAAATGGACCAAGTCTTCAACTTCTCCTGGATACTGATCCAGATCTCAATGAAATCCTCGAAGTTTGTGACCTCATCCTGTGGCATGCATTTGAAGTATGTGATGCCTACACTGAAGTGTTTGATGAAATAAGAATCTTTTGTCTGGAGAATGAAAATGTCAATATAGAAAAATATCGTCAACTTGAAGGTCTGAATTCCTAATTCTTAATTAATTTTTTTTTGCAAATGTGGAAAATAAAAATAAAAATGGAAAATTCTTTTTACTTTTACTTATTTTTTAAAAAAAAATTATTTTTCATTTTAAAAACGAAAATAAACATTTTTTGATTTTGGTTGCTCTATTTTTCTTTTTTCATATAGATGTCCAGGAATTTTCAAGGCTCATGGAAAAATTTAACAAGCAGTTGGAGACGATTGAAAAAATTGAGGATGAACATGCGATGGGTGTTTTTAGAGTGAATAACAGTATTCTAAGAGAAAATGCAAGGCCGACGGTTCAGAGATGTCTTGAGGTTCTCCATGAGGTCATTCCAAAGGTTGGGGGTGGTTTCGTCTCAAAACTACTGGAGAGGATGCAAGCAGCTCTGGATATTTTGGAGAAGAATCCCACAAATGCAGATGAATATGTGGACTATCTCTTGTTCTTAGATGACATTCAGGAACAGATGGACGATATTGAAAAGGATCTTGATCATTGTAATTTTACAACTTTTGAGTGCTATTTTATGTTTAAATTTTAAACAAAAAAAATTTGACCTTTGTTCTATGACGTAAGTCTTGATATTTTTCTGCTTTCTGCTTTATTTTGTATTTTGCATCGAAAGGTAGTGAAGTTTATGACCTGATCGAAATTTATTCAATTCCGGCGGATGATGAAGAAATTCGAGGTTATAATAATTTACAACCCCTTCTTCTTGCTCTCCGAAATATCATTGATAAACAAACCAACAATCGTGAGCAACTCATCGCAGAACTCCTTGGACATTTTAAGACAGACACTGAAAAAATTTTCAAGGATATGGAAGATGTTAAAGAAAAAGCAATGGTATAACAATTTTTAAGTTACAAATGGTAAAATATTTGGTAAATGTTTTTAAATATTCTCGTCTTTAATCGAAATTGTAAAAAAATAGGCTCCGGATGTGCTTGACCCGAACACAAATGCAAAAGAAATGGCGGAGAAAATGGCAGGGCTAAAGGATCGACTGATCAGTCATCAAGACAAAGCAACCAAATTCAACCGCTATCAGAAACAACTTAAATTAGATGTGACCAATTTCGAACCACTTGACGAGTTGATCAAGGAAGTCAAACTTCGACATCAGGTAAAAATGATCAATAATCAATAATTAATAATTTTTAAACTGTTGTATGTACTTTTTTATTTTACGTTTTTGGTTTTTGATTTTTGAACTGTCAAACTTATGAAAACTGAAAATTTACTCGAAACCTTTACTCAAAATTCAATATTCAATTAAAATCTAAATTCGACTGTGTTTAGCTTTGGGATTCGATGGCATCCTGGAATGAGCAAAGAGCAGAATGGGATGAAGCCATTTTTCATAAACTAGATCATGAGGAAATGACCAAAGAAGTGAACAAGTATTTGAAGAGTGTTGCTCAATTAGAAAAAGGATTGCCACCAAATAGTGTTGTTCCAATTTTGAAAGCAAAGGTTGAAGACATGCGGAGTCAACTTCCACTCATCGCCAATCTACAAAATCCGAATATGAAACGACGTCATTGGGATGTTCTTGAAGGTATCATTCATCATACAAATAAAAATCAAAAATGTTTTACACTGGATTCTGGATTAATAAAATATAAATGCAATAAAATTGCTCTGGTTTCGAATAATATTTGTTTGAATTTTGTTATAGCGGCTCTCAAGAGGAACTTAACAGACGACACAGTCACTCTAAAGTCACTGAATGAGTCTAGCATTCAAAATTTTGCGGAATTAATTCAAGAAGTTTCATCTCAAGCATCTTCAGAGTTCAGTTTGGAGGCGTTGTTGAAAAAAGTAGAGGATTCTTGGAAAAATGTTGAATTTGTCGTCTTACCTCATAAAGACTCACGAGATGTTTTTATACTCGGAGGAACGGATGACATACAAGTTCTTTTGGATGATTCAAATATTCATATGACTACAATTGCCAGTTCTAGACATGTCGGCCCAATTAAACACAAAGTAGATGAATGGGTTCGCCTCCTCGATTTATTCTCCAGAACTTTGGTATGTGATTCGTGATTCACGATTATTGATTACTTATGAACTTTGAATTTTCCTGTCATTTTTTATTTTCATGTTTAATGACGTTTCTTAAACATTTAATATTTTGATGCTCAATGTTTAATGACTACAGGATGAATGGCTAACTTGTCAAAGGAATTGGATCTATTTGGAAAGTATCTTTTGTGCACCTGATATTCAAAGGTAAATAAGTTTCAAGTTTCAAATTCAATGATCAATTATTATCACGGACATTTCTTCTTTGAATTTAGAATTTAATGTCAAATTTCAAATTCCAAATTAATTTTCCTTTAATGTTTAATTTTTTAAAGGCAATTACCAAACGAAGCCAAAATGTTTGCTCAAGTTGATAAATCTTGGCGTGAGATTATGCAAAGAACAAACAAGATGCCCGCGGCTCTTCGAGCAGCTACACAACCCGGTCTTTTAGAAACTCTTCAAACCAATAACGAGCTCTTGGATCAAATCATGAAATGTTTGGATGATTATTTAGAGTCAAAAAGGGTGGTTTTCCCAAGATTTTATTTCTTGTCAAATGAAGAACTTCTTGAAATTTTGGCACAGGTTTGAATTCAAACTTCAAAAAGATTTTTAGTTTTTAACTGAACAAAGAAAAAATTCAAAAAATAAAAATGTATTGATGTTTGTAATTTTAAACGTAATTCTTTACACATAATTTAAAACAAGCATTCCCGCTCTTTTTTCTGTTGTGTTTTTTTGTCTCATAGACGAGAAATCCAACAGCAGTTCAACCGCATCTTCGAAAATGTTTCGATGCTATTCAAAAACTTGAATTTGGCGGGCCGCCATCAGCAATTGCACTTGATGTCTTGGCCATGTTTTCTCCAGAGGATGAACGAGTTCCTTTGACCAAGGGTTTAAAAGCTCGTGGAAATGTAGAAGAGTGGCTTTGTAAAGTGGAGGATGCCATGTTCCAATCATTGAAGAGGGTGATGCGAAATACGCTAACTGACTATCACGCCTACCCGCGAGAAGAGTGGCTTCAAAAATTCCCCTCACAGTGTGTCCTCACCATCTCACAAATGATGTGGGCTCAACAAGTTCATGAAATTTTGGATGGAGTTGGAAATCGACAGGAGAGCATGAAGGCATTTGAAGAGAAAAATTTTGAGAATTTGACTAAACTTGCAGCCATGGTTCGTGGTCAACTGGCTCCACTTGTCAGAGCTGTACTTTGTGCTCTCATCACTATTGATGTACATGCTCGAGATATTATTACCAGTCTTGTCAAAACTGAAGTGGAGAACAGGTCTTTGATTTTTAATTTTTAATAAATAAAATATTATAAAATATATTCAGTGTTTAAAATATTGTTTTATGTTTTTTGTCTTACGAATGGAAAAAATTGTTTTTTTTATTTATTTTTTCATTTTATTTTTCAGTAACAACTTTGAATGGCTCAAGCAACTTCGATACTACTGGGAGACGGAACAGGAAGTTGTTGTTGCAAAAATGGCTAATGCTCAATATTTCTACGGTTATGAATACCTCGGAGCAAGTCCTCGGTACACAAAACTCAAAATTCAGCTAGTAACTTTGAATTCAAAATTTAAAATCTCATGAATTTATGTTGTCTTCAACTTTCAACTTGTTTCTCTTTGTGAAGGTTAGTCATCACCCCATTGACGGATCGATGTTATCTCTGTCTCATGGGTGCACTTCAGCTTGACCTTGGAGGAGCGCCAGCAGGCCCAGCCGGAACTGGAAAGACAGAAACAACAAAAGATCTTGCCAAATCCCTGGCATTCATGTGTGTCGTTTTTAACTGCTCCGATGGACTTGATTACAAAGTATTCACAAATATTTTGATCTGTATAAATTATAAATTATAAATTTTCAAATGGTACAAAATATGAAATGATTAAACACTAATTCTTAATTCTTGCTTGTTTAACGTAAAAAACTTAGATGATGGGTCGATTTTTCTCTGGATTGGCTCAATCTGGTGGATGGTGCTGTTTTGATGAAGTAAGCATTTTTTTATACTTTGAAAAAATTAAAAGATTCAAAACTCAAAATATGTTATGGATTAGCAATTTATCATTACCTTTTAATTCTTAAAACTTTATAAAATTGTTCTTGTTTTGTTGTTTTTTTTTGCAGTTCAATCGGATTGAAATCGAAGTAAGTTTATTCAAAATTCTAAATTTATTCAAAACAGCGCCATTTGTTAAAATTCAGTGTAAGGTTTTCAGTTTTAGTAAAACTCATTGAACGGTCAGTTAATTGTTAATATTATTTTTGCTCTTTCTAAAATTTTAGGTACTTTCTGTGATTGCTCAACAACTGATTACAATCCGCCTTGCAAAAGTTCAACGACTCTCTCGTTTCATGTTTGAAGGAAGAGAGATCAAATTGGTAAGAACATGTGCTGCTTTCATTACAATGAATCCCGGATACGCCGGACGAACGGAACTTCCAGATAATCTAAAAGCTTTATTCAGGTATTTGGTATTTCAAATAAATTAGAATTTTGCATCATTGAAAATGTAAAACAAAAAACAAAATGCAAGAGAACAACATTTAAAATTCAAAATGATTATTTTTCATTTTTCAGGCCAATTTCAATGATGGTTCCGGATTATGGTCTAATTGCTGAGGTTATTCTCTATTCAGAGGGTTTTGAATCATCTAAAATCCTTGCTCAAAAGATGGTCAACCTGTACAAACTTTGTAGTGAACAGCTGTCGGCACAAGATCACTACGATTTCGGGATGAGAGCTGTCAAGTCGGTTCTGGTCATGGCGGGAAGTTTAAAACGTGCAAATCCGAATATTAACGAGAATATTGTACTAATTCGAGCTCTGAGAGATTCAAATCTTCCAAAATTCCTGGCACATGACGCCGTTTTGCTTCAGGGTATTATTCAGGATCTTTTCCCAGGTGTTGTGATTCCGGACACAGACTATGGAATACTACAGGAGGAAGGGATCCGAATTGCACTGGAAAAAGGCCTACAGGCACCAGAGTGTTTCATCCGAAAAATGATTCAACTTTTTGATACGATGGTTGTTCGACATGGCGTCATGCTTGTTGGGCCCACTGGAGGTCACTACTTGAAGCTACATTTAACTTTTAACAAAGAAAAATCTTTTTTTCCCAGCAATTTTCTTGACCGTTTCATTGAATTTTGTACATTTTTTATTTTTATGATGCAGGTGGTAAAACGAGTATTTATCAAAATCTAAAATCATCATTGACCTCTCTCAGTGGAAACAAGCAACTGGACAATCCATACTACAAAAATGTGGAAACTTATGTGCTAAATCCAAAGGCAGTTTCACTTGGTGAACTTTATGGAGAAATTAATCCTCTGACCTTAGAATGGACAGACGGACTGTTAGGAATTATGGTGAGGACTGCTGTTAAGCCAAAAATGACCTTTCATCAGTGGGTCATCTGTGACGGGCCTGTGGATGCCGTTTGGATTGAAAATATGAATACAGTTCTAGATGATAATAAAATGCTGTGTTTGGCCAATTCAGAACGGATCAAGTTGACCCACTGGGTCAGAATGATCTTTGAAGTTCAAGATTTAGCACAAGCTTCGCCAGCAACTGTCAGCCGGTAATTGTTTATTATTTATATTACAACATTCAACATGCATCATAAATGCAATATATAGGAAAACATTTTAATGCAAACAGTATTGACCTTTGAACTTTTTTCTTTGATTCTTGGTTCTTGTTTAGCTGTGGAATGATCTACGTTGATCCAAATGAAATGGGGTGGATGCCGTATTTTCAATCGTGGCTCCAAAAACTTTCTGTTTCTGGAGACCGGGAAGATTTGAAACCTCAACTGAAATATCTTTTCAATAAATATGTAGATGCTGGTTTTGAATTTGTACGGAAAAATTGCCAGGAAATTATACCACAGGTAAATCTTGATCAAATCGTGTTTAATTTATTATGTCCATTGATGATGGATGAAGAATACTAAATGAGACAGGCGATTGATTCATTTTTAATTTTTAATTTTCATGATGAAAAGGCGGTGATTGGAAAAATCAGCATGATGTGCAGCATTTTAGAAGCATTGATTTTAAAGCGGTAAGAAACGGTGTTAAAGTTTTGTTTTATTAGTCAGCTCAAAGGGGATAAACTCTTTCACCAACCATTCTTTAGCTTTTAAAATTATAGAGTATCTTTGAGGATTAAACGATTAAACGAGTAAACCGACTGAATTCTGAGTAACTTTGCCAAATCAACCCCTATCAAAAGGTCGACTTTTTAATACGTAAACAATTGTACGTGACACTTTGTGCATTAAAATCACGTTATGACCTTTATGCATTAAGAATAGTAAGGTATACTACGTGCCTTCAAATGACCTCGGGAGGTCAAAACGTGACCCCGGGAAAAAAGTTCACACTGTTCGATTCTAGACACTGAACTCAACTGAAACTCGTTTCAAAATAAATTACAATTTAGTTGATGATGATATATCAACTCGTCTACTCTAGAATTTTTAACGAAATGAACTTTTGTTTAGCAAGGATACTTCTATGTAGACACAAAAATCTTTTGATTT
>JAQGBH010006627.1:0-12172 GCA_034698265.1 Sminthurinus aureus
TGAAGTGTATAATTTTCTTCCACAAATTGTAATATTATATTGAAGTAACCAACTTCAGTATAATATTGTAATTCCTCATTTATTATGGCTCGCTCCCTCTTTAGGTACTCCTGTACCATTGTTTATTTACTTACTGCCGTTAATACGAAGAACGTTTTTGCATACCATTTTTCTCATTGATATAATTTCTCAGCTCAAGACTCAAGACTCAGGTGAATGAATTGAAAAATTTGGTTCGCAGAATCCCACACGTGTTTTAAAAACAAAAGGTAACTCCATCTCCAGTTCTGCTTTGTTTACATCACAAAAAACAGAGCAATTTTCATGACAATTTACAATGCCAATGCAATGTACTAGGAATTCATAACAGTGAATCTGTAAAAGTTTAAAAATTTTCCCTCTAAAGACTTATTAAAATATGGTTACATGACAAATCGCTTGAAAAGTCCTCTTTTTTTTGTTTTTCAGTGATTTCTTGTTTAAAATTGGACTGAAGTGAGAATTCCCTGTAGAAGGAAACCTGCAGAATAAATTGCACAATGCATAAAACTAGAGGAGAAACCGACTTTTTGTCAACATCATCATTGAGAAAAATAAAACCAATTTTTAGTCTATATAATGCAAACCGGTCTTTCCCGGTTTTTCCTCACGATATCAATAAATTGGCTCTTTTTGTTGACGATTTTTGCAAGTGTGGTGGGCGGTGAAAGTGGAAGTAAAAAGGAGTTGTCAGGGATTTACGAAGAATTTTATGTCAATATTTGGGCTGAGCGACATCGTTCCATCCACACAGAATATTGTCTTACAAGTACAAGAGTACAAACAGATTCTCCACCACTAAAAACAACTGCAACGATTGAAGAAGTTCGTGGCTTAAAACCCTGTTCCATGTCCTTAAATATTCACCTAATTCAGGATCACGAAAAGAATCGGATAATTTGCCTGTACAAAGAAGAGTTGGATGAAAATATTTTTGACCCGGTACTTTTATTTATTTATTCACTATTTTTGGAATTCGAAACCATTAACAATAAATTTTGTATCTGTCATCATTTAATTTTCGTTTATTTTTTTCATTTTTTTCAAGATGGCTAAAATTTACGCGGAAGGTGTTGAAATGTCGTTTGATGATTTGTACAAGACTACCAAACCCGTTTCCGGTTTTGTGGTCAATGAGCCAAACTCTGTTGTTCAAGGATATCTGATTAAAAAGTAATTTCATTTTTGTTATATTTACAAGAAATGAGATTTCTTTACTACACAATTTTCCTCAAAATTCAAAATTCAAAATTCAAATACATGAGTAAAATTTGTATGCTTTTTAGGGAATTTTATGGTACAGTTCGAATGTATGATAAATTTCGACTGTATCACGTTGTTTTTTACATTGAGCCCATTTCAAATGTAAAACTGTACAATGCAAAATGGAATGAAAAACCAGATCCAATTCCAGCTGGTAAAAATGCAGCTGTCTTTGAATACGTGTCACACAGTGAAAGTGCGTCTTGGTATCAGTGCAGGAAGAAACCACCAACCGTTGAAACTCCAGCTCGAATCGCCCACCCTTCATCAGCTCCAGGCTCAGTTCCAGCACCAGTGCCAGTACCAGCTTTTCCTCAGCCTCCAACAGTACAAAAACCACCATACTTTCATCCCTTGCAAATACCACCATCAGTTCAAGTTCCAGGCCCAGCTCCAGTCAACATCGCCGAGGGCATCCGACAAAAACCCCATGGAGAAAATCCAGATGTACAAGAAAAAATGTGGGACATTCAGCAAAAAATACTACAAGACCAGCAAAAAATTTGGGAGGAGAAGCAACAGAAGCAGTGGGATGAAAAACTAAAGGAGCAAAAGGAACTTTTTGAACAACAAAAGAAAATTTGGGATGCAGACCAACAGAAATTATGGGATGCAAAGAAAGCGGAAGCAGAGAAACTGTGGGAGGAAAAGGGGAAGAAAATGGAAATGGAACTCGATGAAAAGGGAAAGGAGAAAATAGCAGAAATTCAACACATTCAACGCACTTCACCGGCTAAAATTACAACACCCGAAACCGAAACCGAAACCGAAAAAAGCGGTGGAGAGACAGAGACAACTGAAATGACTGAAAGAACATCAGCGCAAGAAAGTTCAAGCAGTGGTGACTCAGAAACTCAAACTGAAACTCAGACTGAAACACTAGAGGGCAGTGGAACCAGTCCCAGTTCGTTCACAGAAACTGCGGAATTCACTGAAAAATCAGGGTTGACTGACAAATCTACAGGTGAATTCACAGGATTGTCTGAAAGTACTGAAGAATCTGAACCGGCTGAAAGTTCTGAATTTCCAGGGGAAACGGAAATCACTAAAGAATCTGGATTTACAGAAGAAACTGAGTTCACAAAATCCACATCGGACTTCACAGGAGAAACTGAATCCGAATATACTGAAGAAACGGGAACAGGATCCGAATCCGAATTCACCGAAACTCAATACACTAGTGAGACTGAAGAAGGTCAAAGTGAAGGTCAAAGTCAAACTAGTGAATTTCCAACTGAAACCACGACGACAACTCCGGAAACTACTGGTAAAAATATGAGCATGGATGAACAGATGCATTCCACTAGAGGTCACCCCGTCCACTCCACCGTGGTTTACCCATTTACGATTAAAAATACGACGACAAAGAGAACAGCGGGAACGAAGCCCTACCACTCGACGCGCCACGCTGTCCCCGTAATCCACTCGACTGAAGTGACCTCAACGGAAAGGCCGACCACCACGACGCTAACCACAACCCCCTACGTGCCCTTCCATTCAACCAAGAGCATCAGTCGCAGTCCTCACTCCACTCAGTACACTCCTCTTGCGGATAAAATCCTCCTCCAGCATTCCACTGACAGGTCACCGCGTACTTACCTCCCACCCTCTCATTCCACCTCTGTGACCCCTATTCCAACCACTACCACAACCCCAACAATCCCACATTCAACAGAGCCCCACGTGACCTGGACCTTCCCTCCAAAATACCTGGTGCACTCAACTGCAAAAACAAGCACTCCCACAACCACTCCACTCTCAGTAATACCCTCCCACTCAACCGAAGGGAGAACTACGGCCTTTCCCTACTCTACGGAGATGGGCTATTACGATGATGATTTTGTTGGGGGTGGTCAACAAAAGGGTGAAGTAACTAGAAAAAGAGGGCGACACTTTCGAGGGTCCACAGAGGTCACTGAACCCACAACCACAACTGAAAGCACCACACACACTTTTAACCCATCGACAGATGTCTTTAGATGGCCGGGGCATTCCACAGACCCCAACACTGAATCCACCCCGGAATACGAACTACCCCCTGAAGCACCCATCCGCTTCGGCATTTCAACAGAGGCTGCTACCTTCACTGTAACAGAAGGAATTAGGCACTCCACTCAACCCATTACTCAAGCCACGACCACCCAGTCTGAGCCCCCAGCCACAACAAAAGGGTCAACGGCCAGTCAAACCACCCCGCGGCACTCAACCCGACATGTTTATCACTCCACTGTCCTGTTCACTCACTCAACTACTAGTACAACGCCCCCTACCAGAAGTACGACCACAACTGTGACGACTACAGGCTCAACTGATCCCGTTCACTCCACTTCTCGACGTGCTCGACTCCACTCTACTCAAGTAACTATAGATCCGCGCTCAAGAATCACCACAACTATCCTTCCGACCACTACGAAACCGTATCATTCAACTGGGATCACCGAACCCCCATTTCATTCTACAGAAAGGACTTCCACTACAAGCACAACTCCAAGTACAACTTCAACGATTAGCAGTACATCCACTACTACTACATCTACAAGTAGTAGTAGTAGTAGCAGTAGTAGCAGCTCTAGTAGCAGTACAACCACCACAGAGGGCACCACTAGTACAGAAACTTCACCATCACCCAGCTCTTCAACATCCACTTCAACAGAAGAAACGTCATCAAGTTCAAGCACTTCAACCCAGACGACAGAAACCACAATTAGGACCTCACCATTCCACTCTACAACAATTTTGGGCCCTCCTTCACACTCAACTGAAGGGCCATCGCCAAATACAGCCAAAACCACACCAAAGAATAGTCTTGTACAAACAACAGTGATCACGGAAAAGACCACGCCAAAAGATACCAGACAACATTCCACATCATTGACATCAGCGCCCCCTCACAGCACAGATTCCGCACTTGAAAATAAAAAGGCGGGAAAATCGGCTAAAAAAGTGGCGGGGCGGGGAAAATCGGCTAAAAAAGTCGCGGGTCTCGGAATTCCAATTTCCACTGGGAAACAATTGAACAACAACACCAGAGGGAGGGGCGGGGTGAAACCCGTACTGAAAACTCTGAAACCGAACATGAACATCAAAATTAAAAAGACCCAGAATAAAAACCAAATGATTAAAAATGGAAAGAAACCAGCAAAACCAAGAAGAAAAAGAGCTGTGAATCTGAATAATTTCTTTGGTGTAAATAATGAACTGGACGATGAAAATGAAAATGATGTGAGCAATTCGGTCGGTTTTGATCCAGGGATGACGACCAGCAGGATTTTTGATGTGATGACGTACGTTAATAAATATTTAGACCATTATTCATAAAAAGAATCAATTATCATGCCATAAAATTGTTTCAAAAAATTGTTTTTTTATTGAAAAAAGGGATCATTCCTTCACATGCGAGATTTGTATTTGGATCCAGCCACATTTTGCCGAGAGCTTTGGTTTGGGTGGCGGCCTTTTACACGGAGTTTCGGAAATTGTTGATCTCATCAAATTTGCAGATTGGATCTTTCGCTCCATTGACTTTAATCAAGATGGAATACCTGAAAATATTGGACTTTCCATTAAAACTATCTTGTTGACAGATGACGTTGCTGTTGAAAATGAGCCAGAAACAAGCAGTCCAAATCCAAATCCAAATCCAGATCCGAGTCCTAGTGCGAATGTAAATTCACGAAAGAAAAGAAGTAAACTAAGGAAGAAAAGGGATGATTTTCCTGGATTCCCTGGATTTCCTGGATTTTTAGAAGATGATGGAGTTTCAGATTTGCTGGTTCATCTCGAAAATCCGTATGACTCTGAAGACATGTTTTATGAAGAACAAAGGGAAAAACGAGAGGATTTTGACTTTGACAACTATGATGATGATGATGCTAAGGATTACAAGAGTAACAATGTTTTGAATCAACCAAAAAATAAACAACAAAACCAAGAACATTTAAAAGTACAACAACAACAACAACAACAGCCTTCTCATCCACATCAAAATCAACACGAGCAAACTCAAAAGCAACATGAAAAATCCCAAATTCAGACAAAACAAGAAAAACTAGATTTAAATCTCAAGGATTTTAATCGAGAACCGAAAATTTTGAATCCAAAAACAGCACTCTTGTGGATTGCATCTCAACTACAAAAGAAATTTTCAAATTGTTGTGCAATCCTCAGTTTTATTTATCATGATATGGCGCCAATTATTGCAGCTACAAATCAAAGTAAATTATATTCTACTAAAAAATAAAAAATGGGCTATTTTTTATCACTGTTTTAGTTTTAATAAAATCCTTTTCTTTTTGTTAATTTTAGGAGGTTTATGTACTGACGATAATTTGGGTATAATTTCCGGCTACTCTCACAAACACAAGTTGACAAAATATGACGTCTTTCGAGGAATTATGCACACACTCGGACATTTATTCGGTGCTTCTCATGACCAATTTGCAAAAACAGACTGCTTTGATCATCAATTCCATGAGTTTTTAAATCCTTTTCCACTTCATCCCATTCAACAAGTGAATGTCGGTTTAAGACCAAACACATTTAAATTTTCTCCATGTGCCAAAGACAAAATCACCATGTTTCTCTCCTCAAACGGGGCATCGTGCTTAAGAGAGGAAGAAGAAACTTCATTCTGTGGAAATGGTGAGTTCAAAAATAAAACAAAAATTCACATTTTTTAAGGTGAATGATTTTCATGCTTTTTAAATGATTTTTTATTTTTATACAGGAGTTTTGGAAACGGGTGAAGATTGTGATTGCGGTTCTCCATGGCAATGTCATCTCAGTCATTCTTGTTGTGGAGAAAGTGATACATTTTTTGGATGCAAAATTCTCAATCCTACCAAAAATAAAAAATGTCATAGGCCGAAATTATGGTGAAAATCATGAATCATGGAAAAACAAAAGAAAATAAGTATCTTGTGCCAAATAATTTCAAGTTATGGAGAAGACAAAAAGAATCAATAATCAACAATTAACAAGAATTGTTTGTTTTTCAACTTTGGATCTAAAATTCAAAGAAATGGAGCCATCACCAATTTTTCATTTTGCCCTTTTCTGTATTTTTCCTAATGTTGTCATACATATGTATTTAAAAGTTTTTCGTATTAATTATTCTAATTCTTATGAAATACATTCAAAAAGGGAATCAAAAATGTAAAATGTATATTATGCATTTCTCATGTAGATATGATAATTATTATTATAATTCGCATTTAAAAAATATAACCAAATAAATACTATTTGATAGACTTTTTTCATTCTTATGGTCAATTGCTTGACAATTTATTTATCCATTTTATTTATTATTTTGAGCAAACAGTTGACTTATTAAAGAGCAAGAGTTACATAATATTATTATATTGTATTCAGACATGTGTAACTCTTTCATGACGTTGAAGTTGACTAAACTGAGTAAAAAATTCTCCACAGTCACACACAAACAGTCCATGATCCACATGCGTTTGTTGATGCTTTCGGAGAAGTGAGGAAGTTTCAAATGACTTGTGACAATCAGCCCATGAACATTTGAAAGAGGAAGAAGAAGAAGAGGAACTTTGAACTTCAGAATGGATCTGCTCATGTATTTTTAAAAGGGAAAAAGTCTTAAAGATTTTCTGAC
This sequence comes from Sminthurinus aureus, assembly GCA_034698265.1. Taxonomy (NCBI): domain Eukaryota; kingdom Metazoa; phylum Arthropoda; class Collembola; order Symphypleona; family Katiannidae; genus Sminthurinus; species Sminthurinus aureus. The sequence goes on from JAQGBH010006627.1 coordinate 6,923, forward strand.
AACCCGGAACATTACATTTGAATGGAAATTCATCTCGATGAACTCTCTCGTGAAGTCTCAGGCTGATTACAGAATTAAATAGACGATTACAATAAATACACAAGTGGGATGGAATAACTTCATCTGGTTTCGTTCTCCCCTTGTTTCTGCTTCTGGGGTTGATAGATGAAAATGATGATGATGATGCTGATGCTTCTGAGTTTGTAGAACTAGAAGAAGTGGAAGCTGCTAGACGAGAGGATGAAGTCCTTTGTGATTGTTGTTGTTGTTGTGGAGGCTGTTCAGTCATAGATGCCAAAATTTCATGATGTAAAATTTGTTCATGAGCATTTCTCATGTAGGAACGACGAAATCGCTTGTCACAAAATTTACATTTGATCCGATCCTCCTCTTCTTGTTCTTCCTCATTCGATGTAGATCTTTGTCTTGTGGAGGAGGCTCCTACAAAAAATTATACAAAGAAAATTAATCAATATTATTTAAATTATAAAATTAATACTTATAGCGCGCGTTTAAATATATTATTATACAGAATATTATGCACAAATGCGTACACAAAAAAGAGCGCATTTTGAGGAAATGTATCTTTTTATGTACTTGATTTAAATTTCTTTCCACTATTTTTATGTGCGTGTAGATGTTTCTTCAAAGAAGAAGTGTAGACGAAACTTTTAGAGCAGAATGGACATGTCTGTTTCTGACTATCTTTTTTTAATCCATTTGATAATTTGGGACGATCCTTCTCAGCGGGAGCATCTTTTTCTTTGTTCTCTTCTTCCTCATCTGAATTCGAAGGACTGGTTGGCTTTATTTCCTCTTCCGTTCCAGAACTGGAAGAATCACTTGATTCCGTATCCTTACAAGACTCGGCCTCATCGTCCTCCACTAAATCACCTTTGAAATTTCTCGCTCTTTTTATTGATTTTTTGAATTTTCTAACATTTTCTATTTTTGTTCCATCATCATTTTTACCTTTTTGAACATGGGATTCCCTTCCTTTCTGTTTAGAACTATTCGTCTTAACTTGAGTATCATTTTTAGGCTGAGCATTGGTTGACCTGAAAGATGCAAAATAAACTTATTAAAACTACAAAATAACGAGAAAAATTACACTGTTTCTATTTGCATAATACATAACAATAATAATTATTCTTACTTGTTTGATCCTCTGTAACTTGCATCCCGTAGATGAATCAGTTGGTGACTCCGACAATGGCCTATGTACATATAAAATAATGAATGATAATATCATATGAATTAATGAATAATAAATAGGGATTTTTATTACGGGATTTTAAGTTTGAACATTGAAAATTTGACATAATTTTTGGGGGGAAACTGATAATTTTTTAATTGAGTTTTTATGTACCTGATTGTGTAAATTTACGATCACAGTAGCGACAGGCAAAAGGACGTTCTCCAGTGTGGACTCGTATGTGAACTCCAAGTCGACTATTTGTTGGAAATAATTTCTTGCAGTACATACACTCATGTCCTGAGATTTCCTTGACGGGTTTCAAGGACGGATGACGAGAAGAGACGACGGCATGGCTATTTTGATAATTGTTTTGAATGACACTAATACTGGTGCTGGGAATTATTGGTTCATTATCAACTTCCGGTTCATTTTCATATGATATTTCATCCACAATTTCACAATCATCACTCATATCACTACTACTACTATTACTACTACTATTACTACTACTACTACTGCTGTCCTCATCACTATCGCTACTGTCATTGTTATTTTCTTGAATTTGAACTGGAATTATTGGCTCAAGCTGACGATGAGATTGAGGTTGAGACTTGGATTGAGATTTGGATTTGGGTTGAATTTTCAAAGACTTGAGTCTCTTTTTTCTTATGAGTGATTTTACTTTTGCAGCTCTTGTCTTCTGAGCTGGACATCGAATTTCATGAAAAACCTTTGATACGAGTTGAGCAAAGAAACGTGGGCAAAAACTGCATTGGAATAGACTCGGTCGGCCCATGTGTAATCTCTCGTGACGTTTACAGTCACCTTTACAAAACAAAACAAGAGAACAAAAACATTAAGCTCATGTATTTACAATTTACATTTATTTTTTAACAATTATTACAAATGACAAAGAAATCATAAAAGTATTTCACACAAATTATTATCTACATAAAATCTACAAGTACCTGAATTTCCAAATGATTTGTGACAGTAGGAACAATCAAAAGGTCTCAAATCTTGCACACTTCCTTCTTCTTCCTCCTCTTCTTCTTCTTGATCTTCTAGTAGCACAATCTCGGTAACCGGAAGTTGAAGAGGTGGCGTTGGGATTCCATGATGAGAGCAGTGGGCAGTACAATCATTAGAACTTGAGGCTCGAGAGGATGAAATTGGAATGATGATATTACTTGCAATTTCCATGTGATTCAAATCCAATGCATCTTTCATTGACATGGAAGCGACTGCCTCAATATCATCCTCATTATTTTCCTCTACTAATGTTGATAAGGTAGTTTCTGAAGAACTTTCTTCATTCCCTTGAGATTCCATTTTATCAGCTCCTCTATTCTCGATTCTCTATTCTCTACTTTCTAAACACTTGACACTAAACAGTAAAAAAAGTAAACACATAACTTGAATATATTATATTATATATTTTAAATGTAAAAGACGCGGTCACAAATTTTAAATCAATTCTTAGAATTAAAATGTGACGTGCTTTTCAAGTTGTAGTAATTTACAATGTACACAGAATACAGAATATACATGATATAATGATCTACGATCTACCATGTACTGGTACTTGGTACTATATCAATCAATCCTGTATGTAGTATACTTAATATTTTATTTGAGCAATATGTTTTTCAACTTTCAACAACAAGAAGAGAGAGCAAAAACAACGTGTAAATAAATACTATACCCTTTGAAATTATTACAGATTAAAATATTATGTACATACTACATGTAGGAAATGGAAAATAAATAGAGTATAGCGGCTAAAAGGAATAAGGAATATCACAGCATGATATAAATTGGTAATGTAAATACAGATTAGAGATGTAGCATTCGATCCAGTCTCCAGTCTCCACTGTACTTATTTATGTGCTGATTTGTATTGAATACTAGAATACTAGAATACTGTATCTAAAATCTAACTAACTTCTGCAGCATTAATAGTATAATATACGTTATCTTATCACTCTAATTCTGCTCCTTTTTACTAGCAACTAGAAACTACCAACTTGTAAATAAATATAAACTCATTCATTTGAATTTATTTTATTTTTCAAATTCTTGCCATATGCCTCACTTTTTTTTCACTCCATCTCTTTGCATTCCCTTTATCATTTATCCTACTATTTTAACTAACTAGAAGCTACTTTGTTGGTTTTATTCAGTCTAGTTTTTGTACTTTCTAGTTTTGTATTAATATAAAACCTCTAGCCTCTAACATATTTAATATAATGAGATACTGTATTGCCAAAACTCAAACTCAAAAAAGGTACACGTAGCATGTACAATGTACAATATAATGTGGCAGCTCGTTTCCTTATTGATCCATAATCTATAATCTATACCTAGAATATTCTATGTGCATTCAATATTCAATAGCTATCGGCTATATTTATCACAGATCTGTGATATGCTAATCGCTAATCTTTTAATTTTTGTTTTTTGCATTTTTTTGTGATGCATATGTAGCATGAGTTTCCTGTTGGAACTTGAAATGTTAGAGATTCCAGGCAAATTCCTGAAAAAAACCATTGGAGGTTCAGGGATTTGTAATCGTCAATTATCTCAAATAAAAAAGCATAGGTATTTATAAAACGTTGGGGAAAACGTTGCTCATTTTTCTGTAAATATGTCTGATATCGAATGTGTATTTGTTCAGCGTTCAGGTTGAGACTCATCTCCCATAAATATAAAATAAATATGTGACACCATTACGCATTTTCAGACTAGCTCTTGATGCTTGCTAAATACTTGATACGTGAACAAAAACAGGAAATTGGGTTTTTTTTAAACAGAATAGTATATAATAATATTATGAATCATAATTTATGATTTCTAATGGTACTGGAAAATCTAATGCTCATATAATATGAAATATGATAACAAACTACACTGTAGATTTTATAGAAAATGCATCGATTACATTGTACTATGTAGAGTTGTAATTGAATAATAATAATAATAATAATAATAATAATAATAATATACCTGCTTCCTGGAATTATCTGACAATATTAAACAATACATACTTAATACATATTACGAATTACGAATCAACACTACAAAATATTAAAGTGTCAAGTCATAACCAGGAACCAGATGAGGATAATATACTGTGATGTACAAACACAAAACACACTTACATTTTCCGTGTAGGAACGAAGACTTGCTGAACTATGGTATTTAAATTGACTGTTATTGCTTGGAATTTGGAATGTTTGATTTTTTGTAACTTCAGTGTACATAATTTATAATACACTGCCTGACTTGGCCTGTTAATTATTGTCAATTAATGAATCCATCATCCATTACAGTTTGAGTATTGAATGTTGAATGAGACAATGATAAAATCTATTGATCCATTCATTTTTTATTTTCTATGTACAAAAGACTCTCTCAATAACAACCAAACCATTTTTATTGGATGTTTATACAATGAAGAAATATCTAGATGTACTATAGTCTATAGATCATGTGTACTTATCTTATAAATTATAAATATGCTATCTAGTTTGCTACACTACAAACTACAAACTTCTTAAATTTGTATCATATACATTGTCATTGGCACTTAAAATTCCTATCCAAAGTTATGAAACTAAAATAAAGTAAATAAAATCACGGCACATGTAAACTAATTCTATACAAAATGTAAAATGTAAAGTACCAAAACTGTGATTATGACATTCATAGTCATTTTGCAATCCAATCCCTATCCATATCCCTAATTATTTAACATTTAACATTTTACATACTAAATTCTACAGAAACCTCCAATGTTATTCAATATTCAATACTCTGCACGCTTGAGACTATATATGTAGATATCTAATGCTACAGCAAATGAGAAAGTGAAAACAAATCAAATATCAAGACAAGGTGAGAATTTTTCCTGTAATCGGAGATATCACCATGTTTATAAATCTGGCTTACTCATCGCTCACCGCATGCACTATTACAGTCCCAGGACACGAGGTTGAATAAGCGCGCGGGGAGGTTATTCGCTACCTCGCGGAGAGGTGGAATAGCCTCCG
>JAQGBH010006628.1:0-12171 GCA_034698265.1 Sminthurinus aureus
TCGTATAAAATATTATATGTATGTTACATAATGTTTCGTAATCGTTATCGGGTGCTGATGAGAATAAAATTAAAAGTAATATAATATATACATACATGTATATATAGATATGCGTCCTAAAATTTGACATCTTAGCAAAAGTGTTACTCTTTATTTTTTTTATGGATCTTCTTTTTTGTACGGTCAAGGTTAGATCAAAATGTATATCTAAATCATGATTTTATACATAAGTATATTGATTACTTGATACTATTTCTTTCAATGCAAGTGCATAGAAAGAAATATTCTCGATTTTCATTTTTACTTGCTAGTGAAATCATTATTGATATCATTATTCTTGAATGAAGTTTTCCTCAAAAAACGTGTTCCAAAACATTTTAAAATGTGTATTATACATACAAAAGCAATGAGCTATATCCAGGAGAAGCAACGTCAGTTAAAACGTGTTTCTTACTGTCTTTCAACCATGACGAGATGGTTGAAAGAAAATGCTTGGAGGGGATTTTGATAGGCTAACTAATGTTGTGATGAGGAAGGAAGGTGATATTCCTTCTTATGTCAGAACAACACAATTGACAACTGAATGACTTGCTTGTTTTTAAATAATACGTAGCAAGTTTTCACTAATGACAATGACGATACTATATAATATAATACAAAAGATAGGTACATGAACAGTTGAAAGTTATAACATAGGAAAACCCCGTATTCTAACTTTCAATTTCCAATTATCTGTTCTATAAATAGGATCATAGTGTATATGGAATATCTGTAAAAAAAAGAGAGATGAACGTCATGAAAAGTTTTTCGTCTTCTTCAGCTACTGCATCTTATTTCGGGGATTTACAAACAAAAATTGTGCATCTGCACATAACATTGGTAGTAGCTAGTCGTGATTCAAGTTTTTTTTTCTCGGTGCAAATTGTTTACTATTGGGAATTGGGAACTCAACAAAAGCGAGCAGAAGCAAAAAACTACAAGCACAGCATGTAGAAAATTTCGTGCGTTGTTGATTGTTGATGGGATTTCTTACAAGGCTAATCTATCTATGCACTTACGTTTAAAGTTTCAAAGCTTTACACAGCTTTATTCTGGATTCTGATACGAGGTATGTTGTTTTGTATGCAGCATATGTGCATAAATATTAAATATATTCATGGTGGATGGTGCTGGATATCACCATGAATATGTTTATGCATTAAATTGTTTCTTGATTTAAAACTTGTGTGAAAAATTTGCTATAAATATATTACGCAATAAATAGATGACAGGTCTCAGCGAGTGAATTAAATTACATACGAGTGCAACAGCAACGTTTTCCTCGACTTATGTTTTTCTTGGATAGAAATAAATTACATGTGATGGAAAATGGCAATTAGAGGTCATTTATATTTTACTTACTGCTTACAAAAACCGAATACTCTGATTACAGCTTGAGTACATTTATATTTTATATAGTCATCTCATGCTAATCGTGTGTAGTGAGTATTGAGAAGGAATGACGTGTATTTAAGTAAGTTGCACAGTGAAGGGTTGACATTATATGGAGTTCATAATCAGTTAATCAGTTGGTTAATTTTGTAATCATATGGACATACAAATATTACATGTGTATAATATATTTTCCACTACTGAATAATGACAGTCCAATATATTATGTATACATTATACAACATCAGGTAGCAGAAAAAGCACTAGGAAATGTACAATGTATTCTTTGTTTTCATTTGTGACTTGCTCTTTGTTAGTATTGGCAGTTGAGAATTGAGAAAAGGGTAAAGATTCAAGCAACATAATACAATAATATAATCTCCATAATATTTTACATGAAATAACAACATTAAGCAGAGCAAATACTAAATGGAGATACAGAAGTTTAACTCAATTCTTCAAATGTTTAAGTATGGTAGATTGTGATGGAACATACAGATCCACATATTGACGTTGCACTTGCTATACATAATATAATATTATCCATATTCCATGTATCACATACCTACAGCTGTGGGAGATAAACCAAAAGGGAAATGGTATAGTTTATGAGTAAAGTACGTAATACGTATGTAGGAATTGAGTCGAAGGTGAACTAAAATGAAACAAGTATTACCTACATTTGCGCAGTTAAATTTCGATACCGGTGATTTTTGTACATATTGACCGGTGTCTAAAGTCTAAAGCGGAGGCTCAGCCTATTTATTCATGAATCATGAAATATGTAAGTGTTCAGTATCCAGTTGCTTCTTTGTCTCTCATTCTCTTTCTCTGTTCATTTATTGTGCTCGTTCTAGTTTGTATTTCTCTGAGGTTAGTTTGCCACAGTTTTTATTGTATAGGCAAACAAAAAATCAATATTCACAATCGAATGACAGTATTACGTATGGACAATGGACGTTGAATACATGCTGAATGATTTCTATATATGTAAAAATGTAAAAAGTATAGGTAGGGTTGTAACGATAAATCCAATATTCAGTATTCAGTATCCACGTAAACTTCCTTCTGTTTCTGGAAACCCTGTATACATGTGTATATTCTTGGTTTTATCACTTATCAGCTATAGTAATAGAGCCAGCGGCGACTTATTGATATTCATATTTAAAGGTTTTACTAATAATCAGATATGCATACATTATGCAATCAAAGATTGACTTTACCATATGATTTGAATAGTTGACGTTCATCATAAAGCATAATGCAATATAATATAATACACCATATTAGTTAATCAGCCTAATATAATATGCACATAGTACATAGAAAAATTTGTGTACTGAATAATATATAGTATGTATCGGTATAAGTTGACAGAGAATTTTTTTTCGAAGGCCTTGAAAATAATTCCTATCCTATAGTATAATATATATGCTACTATTCTTATTTCGTATGTATACGAATATAGTTAGTCGTTAGTTAGTACACGTCGGTCATTGCCCATGCTCTATTCTATCATAACACTCTGTTCACTGATGGAATTCTCCAAATGGAATAGTTAGTTGTTAGTTGTGATGCCATCGTCAATCGTCATTGTCAGAAGAAGTTATGGGTTGCGGTGGTACAGATTGCGGTGTGTCTTGAAGACGATGCACTAACTCGCTATACATAAAATCTAATACATATACATACACATCTAATCAACACACTTTGTCTGTAATATTTACCAAAGAATAAATACACATCATCAGCAGTCAGTGTTGTTTTTCTTGTGTGTGTTAGTGAGTGTGTGTATTGTGTTGAAAATTGAAAAAAAAAACGTTAATAATAATTTCTTCCTTTTGTGTATTGTGTATTATTTTCAGTGTGGAAGTTGATTTTTGATCGGAAAATTTTCTACTATTAATTCTCATCATCGTCATTGTTAGTGAAACTCAAGACAAGAAGAAAAAAAAGCTGCAAATATGAGTATGACAAAAACTCAGTTGATTGTCCAAACTGCTCCACCCGCAGTACAAAATAGCCCACCTCGCCGTTTCCTCCTTCCAGCTACAGGTCAGTTGTCAAATTTTTACTCAAATTTTTAGTGAATAAGAAAATGAAATAATGCTTTATTCATCAGTTTTTTTCATAAACAAGGAATAAGAAATCATGTATTCAACTATATTCATAATATACTATATGAAATTCACAATTTCGAGCACAAGAGTAAAGTTTCTCACTCTATAGATAGTAAATAATATTATTGAATACTAAATGTAATAGTCCCATTATTTTGTACGTACAATAAAATTAACAACTTTGTTATCATTTTTTCCCCATTCTATTGTAAAACAGGAGAAGACGATCGTGGCCTAGTTATGCGAATTGATACTAAAATGGAAGCATCCAGACCTTTGGTTGGAAATACACCTATTGGCCCTGCTAAACTTTGTCAAATGCCAAGAACGAAATTCGCTCGTTGGGCATTATTTACATGGACTTTCCAAGTTAACAAGGTACCCATAATGTTTTACAGTGTATTTTGTATTTTGTACCATTTAATTTGAAATAATTATTGATTTTCAGTATTATTCATTCATTCATTCATGTTTTGTTTCATTATGTAATGTTGTAGGTGAATGAATCAATGCAGAAGTTCTTTATTCGTCTTCTTCCGGTGTTATTGTACATGAGTCTTCTAGGTGAGTTGTCAAAATCAATCCGAAATCCTATGTGTATACAACCAGTAAAAAAACTAGACTAAATTGTCCAATTTGAATTCTCTTTTGAACATTTTTCCTGTACTTTAATTGAAATTTAGTTGATAATTTTGTTTGTATTTTGGTTATTATTAATCTCACCTTTTTAGTCTCAGCAATCCAAGCCGCGGGAGTAATTTATTTATTGGCTGCATCAGTTTTGCCGGCAGGTGCCTGGTTTCTCCTCATTTGTTTGGCATTGATGTGCTATTTCTATGTTTCAACATCAATGCAAACTATGGCCTCCGCCTCCTCGTCTTTATCACGACGTCCATCGCACTCATCATCAACGAACATCAGTCCTTCTTCGACCAGTCAAAATATTGTGTCTTAAATCATTCAGCACACACACACACAAACTAAACACTTCACACATATTACACATTTTTGCAATAAATCCATCTTGGCTGAATAATCATCTACATCTTTGTAGAATACGTATAGAATATCCTTATTACTGTATATACATTTTAAGAGAAGTATGTTGATTACTCAAATCATTTTATTGTCCAAGGGGGTTTTTTTCCTTATGTACCGCTCCAATTCAATTGACAGACTGAACTATATATTCGGGGCAATACTTAAAGTATATAACTTTTTGTTTAATAATATATTATGCTATTATAAATGGATAATAATATAATATACTACATAGTGCATATAGTACATTATTATCAAAATATACCTACAAATTGTGTGCAGAAAATACTACTATACATTGTACATTTGAACTACAATTATTATTATTATTATTATTATCACAATAATTATATTATACTTTTGGTTTGTATTATTTATTATTTATTATTCGAATCATGACCTAAATTGATTCAGAATATCATACATTCTTATTATGAATTTCAGTGGAGAATTTCGTACTTATTCAAAAAATACAGTATAGATAGATTTTTTATTAGTTTATTTTCTGCTTTAAATTTTTTGTACTCTATACTCTATATATGTATATAATATATACTGTATACTTACATCAGGTATCAGGCAATTGTTTTGAAAAATCTGTCTTTGTTTACTGTTACTTACTTATTTTTTTCAGTTTTCTCTACTCGATTTTTCAGTATCGTATTTTGTTCTGTTATAAAGTGAAAGTTTTTTTTTCTTCTGATAATGATAATTCAATCGTGATTATTACTAAGCAATATTTTTTACGATGTATCTACAATCTACGTTATTATGTTTAAGCAAACCGAGAGTTTAAATAAGGTGTTGATGATACTAATGATATAGTATATAAAAAAATATTATTAAACATAAGACATAAAAAGACTGTTGTATTGCTACACGAGTGCATAATATATATCATTATTATATGTACATATAATATTAATGTATATATATGTATGCCTTTATACCAATACCATTAATTTACCATAGGTGATAGCTAAAATAGATAATATATAACATAATGTATATTATATAATATATGTGCATAAATCTAATACAAAAATGATTATGTGTTAAGAAATAATGCTATAATATAGTTATATATCCCCAACTTTTGCTACATTGATACATGTTATACATATATGTATAATGATAAATGATATATGAACACGGATAAGATTTAAAAAAGAAGAACTGGAGAGGCAAAGTAAAAAATTGTGATGTTGTTACGCTATTATACATTATAATCTATCTTGTTTGTTTCTATTATTCCGTATGTCCATAAACATACAGAATACATAGAAAGGCATAACATTGTTATGAATTATAAACCATTATAAAATATTTAATCAAGTTGTGCGCTATATATAAACTTTCCACTCTGTTATTCTATTTGTAGAGAACGTAATATTTACAAAAGACAAAAAGTAACGATATTATAATATATTATGCTACAAGTTCAATATACGTATCGAAAGTTAGAAAAAAACATTTATAGAAAGTCGGAATCAAATGTTATAATATTGTATATTAATTGTGATTAAAAGCAACCCTAAAACTACGTAAACGTCAACCCAAGTACACTGTTTTGCTCATGTTATAATACTATTATGTAAAAGATTGGTTATAAAAAGTCTACGAACTATACGCAGTCGACAGTACAGTATAGTATAGTATATATATGATCAAACAATCATTATGGTGTGTTCCATACAATCCCAAATTATATATGTATGTACTTATAGCAAGTAGAGTTTTAAATTAGTCTGTGCATGAAAGAAAAAAACACAATAATATTTATATCGGTTAATTATAATTGTATTGTGTCTAAAAGACAGTACATACACAAAAATTTACACCACACACATATACACGTGCTCCGTCAATTTTTCTTGTCTCATGTGTCAAAAAAATATACCTCTGAAAACTGTGTGCTGAATTACGAATTATGAGTTATAGGAGTACACTGAGAAATGTAACACAACATGTAAAGTGTGAATGGATTGAAAAAAATGGTAAAAAACTGAAACTCAGAGTATTACAATTTCCAACACACATACAACATAAAATGTAAATGCAAAAAAAATGCTAACATCAAAAAGCATTCGTATAGTAGTAAAAATTAGTCTTTGATTGTGAAAATACGTACATCATTTAGATGATAAACTAATTATGATAAAAAAAATCGAATTTCAAATTGCTAATCTGTATAATCATCACTGCTAAAAAAACATAAATACGTATACATGAATAGTCCAGTGAGCTTGGAATTAAGGTAACTGTAATGATTATGATTTTTATGATTAATTTTATAAATAATTATTGTGCATTGTGCAATCAAAACTATGATACTTTTGATAATCATAATATATAATATATATAATATACGGTGTATATAATAATATTGTAAATTTTTCATCACTGTACAGTATGACAAACTGTTGTGCTCAAAACTCAAAAAGATGAAGATGTGCTAAAAACTAAAAAGCAACAAATCCTGAATGTTTACTGAATACTGAATACGTTAATATAGTAATTCCGAAAACAATGATGTGGAAAGGGTGAAGAATATATTACATATTTCTTATTTCATTATTAAATTAAGTCAGAATATGTTAAAGTTATTGTAATTTGTTGATACGTCTCTTTTTTACTTGGAATTTCCACAATAATATAGGCAAAATAGTGTGTTATTATCGGAATTACAAAATATACAGCAGCACTTTAATAATGTAGTATGAAGTATGAAAGCTCATTTCGGATTGAATATCGAATATCATGTAGTGATTCATGTATTTACATTGTATTTAATCGTAAAACTATAAGTACGGTTGATAATGGTTTTTATAAAAACAGAGAGAATAAATATGATTACGCAACAAACGGTTTCTCGCCAAAAACATAACTCTTTCAACTTTCAACCTCTATTAACTTCTTTTTCAATGTTTAAGCATTCCGCAGCATCCTTGTTCTAATTCATCCGTATATTGTCAGTTAGTACGTTCTTGCCATCTTTTGTATCAACAAGATAATTTTCCCTGTGGAAATTTGCATATTATATCTAGAATATAAAATATATATGTAGAGCCAAAAGGTACTTGGAAAAGCAGAAGAAGAAGCACCTGAAATCCATTTTGATTAAAAATTAGACTTTCTCAAACCATTATAAAGCGAAAAAAGGTAGATCGAAAGAATTACATACAGGCCATTTCATACACTGAAACTCTGGAATCTGAGATGAAAAGCAGCTGCTGGCTGCTGATGCAAAATTCACAATCCGGATCGAAAATTGTGATGAAGAAAGTAGAAAAAGAGAAAGCACTTTGGGCTAACAAAAAAGTTTGACAAGACCGGAGTGTGGACTTTCTGTGGCTTAAATGGTATTTACTGTGCTTTCAATAAAATGAGGGAAAAAGACACGAGAAAGTTAAATTTACAGTCTCATTATTTTCCGTAATTAAGTTACTGATATTTTGGCTCTTTATCTATGCAGTGCGTGTACTTTGTATTGTGTACTAAAAGCATGAATCAATGATATTCTGATCATACCTATCCATGTTTTTTTACGTAAGATATTTCCGTAGTTTGTAAAAGAGGGAGTAGAGTTGTCAGTTGTCAGTGAATTTTCTCCGTTTCGTGTTTTAGGTTCTACGTCATAAATAATAATAGGCCATAGCATGTTCAATGTTCATTGTGGAAATCATATGCATAAAATATCAAAATGCCAAATTTTAAATGTATAAAGAACTACATAAATATGTACTTGTTAGAACTACCCTAAATCATTTTACCGCAAAAATAGAACTGCAGAACGGATAATGGATGTTTTGTAATAACTGTCAATCATATAATACATATATGATATATGATATATGCTTAATCCGTTCATGTTTCAGTCAATTAAATTACAACTTACAACACGATGGAAGCAATGAAATATGAATCATATTCCATATTGTGTCATATGATGTGGCATACATTTTTTATTTTAACAAAATCTCGTTCTGTATTCTGTATTTCCTTTACGTTTGCGTGTTATGTTATGTTTCCAAAAGGAAAAATCTGTAGGGCAGTAGAACACAAAAAGTACAAAGCAGAGGGAAAATACCGTCAAAAAATGTTGTAGGATTAAATCTCATTGTAAAAGTGTAAAAATGGAAGGGTTTATTATTTGTCTTGTTCTTCTTCCTGGTTTACTCGTCACTTAATTTTCATTTTTATTCCTATCATCTGATTCTGAGGATGAGTACGAGTGTACTGTGTACTTTGTGTATCTTTTATCTTTGGAAATTTGAAATGCCTACACACTTTTCCTCTTTGTCGCATCGCGTATCGTTGGGACGTCATTCCAAATCTTGCTTGCACATTTTTTCCCGAAGCACATATGATATTATATTCCCATATTGTATGTTACATGTGCAATGTACATAGTACATAGTATGTACTATAGACCATAGACTATAGGTATGCGTAAAAGGAGAAACATGCGATACCTCTAATTGTAAACGACATTTCACTCATCTCATAAACTGTCGACCTTTTTTCCCGTCCTCTCTTTCCCTTCCATCTCTTTCTGAGGAATTCAGCAGTCAGCATTCAGTGTTCATGTTCAGTGTTCGGCATTCGGCATTTGGAATTCGGCATACTTTGATGTATAATGTATAATGAACAAGAAAAATTGACCCGAGTTTGAAAAAAGATGGTCTACTTTTCCTTTTTTTTCTCATTTCACATAATATTATGCCATGTGCTCCATCTTGTTTTATGATATGCAGATGAAAATTCCATGTAAACTAAACACTGAACAGTGTAAAATGTAAAATGTACAGTGTACACACGTATTCATAATTCATTTACATTTTACATGGAAATTTACAATTTACAATTTACTCTCTCCACATGTTACAACTACAAGCTACAAGCTACACCTTTTTGACTCGTACCTCGTACTCCGTACTCCATCAATATGCATCATCTTTATAATTTACATTTTGCTTTTTTGATCTACTTGAGCCTGCCGTTTTCAGTCCCTCTTCAAAATTCACCATCTCCCGTTTCATTCTTCAGTATTTACTATTTACGATTCACTACCCCAAATCCCAATGTAGACCAAGTCAAGAGTCAAGAGTCAAGACAGGATAAGAGAAAAGAGAGTACGACTTACTACGCAAAGTATCTAGTATCTAGTATGTACATAATTTGTACCACTTGCATGATATTATGCTTCCACAATCCACAATATTAAATATCCCTCTGGTCTCTGGTCTCGGGTAGCACAACATCAAAATAAATGATTCACAAATTTTTATTTCCATTCCTCATCATCCACACTCCAACCTCCAAACCATTTTTCAGGTTCCAGAGGTAAATGGTAAATAGTACAGTCAACTTGTTTTTTATGCGCATCCTTCCACGACGATGGCGACGATGGCGATTTGATGGAAAATGGAATATGGAGTACAGAGTAAAAGATATTACTTAGATATAATTTTATTATTCCCGAATGTGAATTATCATTCTGCTCTCTGAAATGGGAAACTGGAATGCGAAGCAACCTTTTCCCACCGGCACCTATTAAATGTGAATGCATAAATAATATCGACGTGGGGGTGTACTTTGCCTATTTTTGTATTTTTACTGATATTTACCGCAGTCTACATTCCCATAAAAACTCAAATTTAATGCTTCATCATATGATAAGATATGATATGTTGTGGCCATGCTGATTGCGTACATTTTATGTTATACGTTCTACGGACGTCGTACGTAGAATCTAGAATCTAGAATCTAGAATGTGGAGTACAGAAAATATGAAACAGAAATTATCAGTCAAAATATTCCGTCGACTCCTCAATCCCCATTCCCATTTATATAAATGTTTCTACTTTCTACAGGAACCAAAGTTTTGTGGCTACATCTTCCACACAGTTGTGCTCAATATTCGTTATTCGGTAATCGGTATTCATATTCATCCAGCAAAGTGGAACGTAGAATCCATAATCCATGTGTAATGTGTACAGTTTATGCGAGAGAAGAACCTCATGCCCCATTTTGTATTATGCTAACTCAAAAGTAAATGAAGAAAAAGCGTGAAAAATTTAGAGGATAAATTTCAAAAGCAGAACTGGTCAAAATATCAAAATATTTATACGAATGAGTAAAAACGGAAATTCTTTGTGTACGTTGGGAATTGAGAATTGGAAATATTTGTATTGAAATTAGAAGGTTTGCTTCAAAGTTTGGATTTGGGTTTTGAAGTTTGGAGTTTGTATAATTTTTATACCTACAAGTTACAAGTCCAAATTCTAAATTGTTTACGGGTTACGGATATTTATCTAAGAATTTAGGATTCATTTTGTTTGAGTTTGAGCTTTGAGTTTTGAGCTTTGAATATATTTAAATCATGAATATTCTGCTCAGGATCTCTTGGATCATAAAACATAGAAAATGGAAAAAAAGTAGGATCATCCTTAATCCTTAATTCAATTTTGTCAGATAATTTGGTATTTGGTAAGCATCAAAACTCAAAAATTAGCAGTCAGAAGAAAAGTTCTTTGTATTTTATGTTAAATACAACTGATTGGAAATTGGAACTCGACATGTAAAATATCTTGCATTTCACATGTGATTCAACTCACATTAGAAATTGTACTGCAGGAAAAGAAAAATAGGCAGAAAAGCATGGGCAAAAACTCATAATGAGTAATGACAAATCACAAAACAGAAGCTCCGTACAGTGAACAGGGCACAAAGATAAGTTTTGTGTTTTGTACATGTGTTTCTAAGAATGAATTGAGTTAGTCAGTATTGAGTATTGAGTTTTGAGTCATGGAGCAGAGAGACGAGAGAAGGCAGGAGGCAGAACAGACCAACTACCAACTAAAACTCAAGGCAAAAGGAGGAATAAAGAATGACATGAATTCGATGGATTTATGTGAATGTGAGTAAAATGTTGATCGTGTGTGTAATATGTATTTGTGTGTGTGGAATAGGGCAATTCGTAGCTCGTAGTTCGTAGCTTCCCTTGGTTTGGTTAAACTTGTATTCACTCTGGAATTCGGATTGCATAGACATGCAGTCAGCATAATAATAGTGGTGCCGGGTATTCTTCGTATTACGTATGTCGTACGATATGGGTTAGTCGTAAGTCGTAGTCGTAGTCGTAACACGGGACGATAGGACACGATACATTTACAAATACTATGAATTTCAACATGCGTTTGCTGTATGTAGAATGTAGACGGAAGAACGCAGCTTGAAGCTTCATGTAATATAATAATATACTGTATAATGTAGCATGTTTTGTAGGTTGTAGGTTTGTGGCAGCAGCCAACAGAGAATTACAGAATATATCAGTATTTACGTTGGATGTATGATGTAGCACTTGAGGTCGGTCTGAACGGTGAACGGTCGGAGTGCCTTGGAACTTGGAAGCTCCATTCAATTCACCAAGTCGCATTGGTTCATTCTCTTATCATTTCCTCTTTCTCTCCCTCACATGTACAAAACGTACCATGTACAGTAGAGTCTGCCAAAATACCAACTTCTTTGAAAAGTTGAAGTCTTACCCTCTCATATTGTTCCTTTTACTGTAAAA
>JAQGBH010006629.1:0-12170 GCA_034698265.1 Sminthurinus aureus
TTTTTATGTTTTATACACACTCTTCTTTGTAAAGAAACTTGTATGACTACCGTAGTCATGGAAAATATATTATGAGGAAAAAAACAATGATCTCAAATCTCGGCTTCAAAGAAACCCGTTATTGATCATACCTTGTTAAGTATAGTGCCTTGCATCATACCATACCTTAGAGTTTAGACGTTTAGAGTTTAGAGTTTAGAGAACATAGTACATATAATTACTCTATGCTTGTCTTCAGCCGTTTTGATTTTTCTGTGTTGAAAATTGTGAACTTTTCCCATTTTACGTTTCTCTCGTTTCCTTTATTTTCTCATTTCTCACCTGTTTTCCTTTTGATACCTGACCCAACTGTTTCCTGGGGATTACATTATGTAGAAAATAAATAAATGTATATGGTATATAGATTCCCACTTCCCACTCCCAGCTACACAGTCCATGAACTCCCATCTTTATCCTTCATCGTCACCAATTTATTGGCCACATATACTGGCATTATCGTCGCAGCATGTAATGACGACAATAAATTCCTCAAGGATTTTCTATTCTAAACACGGAAATTCTTAATGTCTAAAATGTCTCGACTAGTTAAATAATAGCGAAGAGGGTTTAGGGTCCAGACTGCCAAATGCACAGTGAAACGCGCGCAGTCTGTGATTTGTAAACCTCTTCTAATTACATACACTGAAAACTGAGACAATACGATGCACACATATCGTTTTTTAAAATAGAAAATGCAGTTTTTGCACATGCACTTTGCAATCCAATCCAAAAATCCCAAGGTGCATCAGCTTTTTATTATAGTTTATTTTTTTTGAAATTTTTTCACACCAAGCCCTTGAACCTTGAATCTAGAATAGTAAGGACAAACGTAAAGTAAATCAGACCATCAAGTCGAATGAAATGGTAGGAGTAAAAAATGTTTTCTATTAATTTAGTTTGACATTTAATTATTTGATACAGACTACAGACTGTTTACTATTGCTAACGAGTTGAGACGGGATGGTAAATAATAAAACTTTTACGTTTGGTTTGGTATTGTAGAATAATCATGAAATAACGTTACATAAGTTAGAACCCGGGCTACTTATCTCTTTTATATCTTCTCTGAATCATGGAAGACGGGAGTAGCATGAGATTTTGTGTTTTATCTCTCACATTTAGTTCATTGTACATTGTACATTGCTTGTATTATCGTATGTGCATCTATCGTTTGTGTAAAATGTTTCTCTACTATTTCAGATTTAAGAGAAGTAGGCCAAATTTTGTCTCAAATCTCGGTCGGGTATCTATATTATAGATTATATACAAGTTATAGAAGCGTCTTCTATCGTGTAATATGTGGGATTTCAGTTCAGTCTCATTTGTCTAAAGTCTAAAGTGTAAAATGTAAAAAAGTTTTTATTTTAAAACTTCTCCTGTTTGTGTTTCTATCATCATACTCTTGTGTCTTATGTATTTAGTCTTCAGTCTCTATTCGACCCTGACAATGACCATGAAATATTCACTATTCACATTTTTAGCTATTTCTATCCTTCTCTCTAATGCTTTTTTATTTCTCATCCACCATCCACCATGTTATTTTTTGTTCTCTTCTCTCGGAGTTTTTTTTGCATAAAACCAAAAGATAATTGAAGTACATTCACATGCACATAATATTCACATAATCATATCCATTGTAAGTTGTGAATTGTGATGTAAGGGATAATATTATGTAAAACACAGGGTTATTGATGAATGTACTCGAATGCACCATAATCCATAATCCGCAGTACAACAATCGTACATCGCAACTATATTATTTATAAGTACGGTAGAAAAATATTCTTCTTGACAGTATTATAAATGCATACAAAAACGACACACGTGTGCATGTATCTTGTCATTTTTGATGCAAAATCAAAAATACCTATCCTATACTTTTTACTTATTAAATTAGCTTCACCATCCACCGTTTCTCGTTTCTCATAGCCCATGACTTTGGTTTCTTATACCACATTTTGATGTTTTGATATCTGTACTAAATACTCATATTATACGACGTCACTGTTCACAAACTTTTGTTGTTGTTTTCTTTTCTTAGAATAGCAAAATGCAAACTGAGATTATTATTACTATCATTATTTTAATAATAATATGCTTTGCTTCAAATTTCAAAATTGAAATGGTCGTATCATGTTTTCGCTTTGGTTAAATTAATTTGTTTGTTTGTGAATATTTTCATGTAATAAAAGGCCTTGAAATATTCAAGATTCCAGATTGAACATCTTCGAAGCAGCTTCAAGTTACAAATTGTAACTTGAAGCTTGTTACAAATTTAATGTTATGAATTATTATGAAACGCATGTAATTTCATTCTTGATCATCTATCATAAATAAATACGGTACGTAAATGCCTCTAAAATAGCTGACTTGTCTACAAACTAAAAACTACAAACATCTTTTATAGAATAGAGACGGGAGGAAGGAGAAATGTTCCAAGTACACTCTACAATCTACAAGCGATGAACAAAAAGAGGAGAAAGAAAAACAGAGTCAGGGATTGCATGATGTGAGCACATGATGTAACACATTCTAAATTCTAATTCCATGTACAATGTACAATGTGCAGTTTGGAGAGGAAGAAAAAAGCACGCATGAACTTGGTCTTTTTGTGTGGAAGCTAAAAACACTTGTATAATATTATGTTGTTGTATGATAAACTCTTGTGACTTGTGATAGAAAATCCAAACATGTTCAGTCCAAGTCGGGAATCACCCGACTACGTAACCAGTCTTTATCCTATTTCCTAGTTTTACATAACATTATAAGACTACGCAAGAGTTTCATTTTTTATACTTTGTAATAATTTCTCAATCAATATAATATTTTATGGTAGTTATCTAGTTAAAGTTTAGGGTGCTGTGCTAGAATATTAAATATAATAATTATTAGAAATAATCTTGATTAATGTAGGAGAAAGCATCTAAAGTAAATCTAAAGTAAATACCCAAGAGTTTAAGCACGTTGTGCATTGTGAATTGTGAACACACTGTACAAATGTGTGCTGCATATTATAAAATTAGTATCTGTAATTTTTAATCTGTGATTGCTCCAACTTTTTCTCACCGAGTTAACGTGCAAGACTGATCTCTGAAGATATATAATTGTCGAGGGTGTATAAATATGTAAAAGCGCAAGATATTTCCGTCATTCATCCGTATCGTGAATCGTGAAAATCGTGGAAACACAAAATTCAACTTTGGAAATACATTGTTATTTGTTCAAGTCTTCTAGAAATTAGAATATGAACAAGTTCATGGGAAAGTCGTAAAAAAGCCAACAAAACTTCCTCCAGTTTTCATCCTTCAACATTCAACCCCAACCAATACCAAAAAATGTTTAATGTCCAATGTACAATGTGTACAAACGTGTATGGTGTATGAGAGGTCATGAAACAATGAACTGTGTGTGGTCAATAAACTGACCAATCTCTCATTTATCCTCAATAAAAATGACAAAAAATACGTGTATTCTTTGTACTTTGTATTCTGTCATTTTTAAATAGCAACAGGATAACAAAAAATAACAACAAAATGAATCAAGAATAAAACTGAGATGGTACACAATAATACAACAGACGCATAAAGATTAAACATACACAAACAATACACAGTATGTATAGTGTATAGACATGAAAGTAGTGACACTCTGTAGGTAAAACGTCGAATTGAGGACTGTCGTCATAATATTATACTCTTTATATGGACAATTTCAAGTTTGTCGTCAGCCCAGTCCAGTCGTCAATCCTCAACAATAAACAGTACAGTATTACATAGAATATAGAATAGACAAATGAGAAAGCTTTACGCAAATCTGATATGAGACACCCACAGTAATCTACATCTGCATTCTGCATACGTCGATATGTAGATACATCGACTTGTACGTGTGTATAAAGTACAGCTATAATCTTTAGTTTCTAAACGGAATCACAACGAGAGAATGAGCAATACACATTAAGTTTTTCAACAAGAACTAGAATAATTATTATTACGATTTTACATACAGGAGTGATTTTATCAAATACAAGACTTGAGACTTGTGACTGTGATGTTCACTGCTGAAAGTACTGTTAAGTTTTCAGTTTAAAGTCCTCTTGTGTCCATTGCTCAATTATCAATTATTGACCCAAGTGCTTTCAGTTATAAATACTTCGCATTATTTAATTACGTCCTATATTATTTTGTGCTAATAATTAGAAAAGTGAAAGAAAATGTCGACGGCTGAGAGTGACACGAGTGACACGATATATACGTGGACTGAATCCACCACTTGCTCTACATCCGAAGAGGAAGATGAGAAAGAAGTAAAACCGTTTGCTCAGGTACAGAAAATAAGATGTCAAAAATTCTAAAAAATGGATGCCGTCTTGCTGTTGCAGTCCATTAATGTTCTTGTTAATTATTTACACTTTTTATATAGATTTTTGGAGCGATCGCAATGTGCTACTTTTGTATTTGTGGAGGAAACTCTTTAGGGTATACGTCTTTCACATCATATTTATGAATAAAAACTAAGAACAGTCAAAAGTCAAACAATTATTATTACTCCATAAAACACGAAATTTGATTGACTCTATAATCTCTAATTTACAGTTTTACGTCAAGCGCAATACCGTCGATGAAAGACCATGGACTTTCGCCTAACGAGACCGCAGAATCTCCACTTTCTCCCTCCAATTCTTCGCTTATTTTTAACAACAACCCGTTTCTACTGCCAGTGCCAGACGGAGAATTGGAAAAGTTACTTTTAGATGTAAGTCGTCCTATGAATAACAGCTATGATGATGTTGGCGTTGACGTTGATGTTGAGCAACGATGGACCTGGAGAAGAAATAGTAGTAATCGACTTTACATAAGTGCGAACAATGATGAGGAATTTCGCAAGTTGACAAATACTCAAACGTCATGGATTAGTGGACTGACTCCACTTGGGGCCTTTTTCGGCAGTTTTATGGCGGCCATTCCACTGGCTTCAATTGGTCCTCGCGGAACTTCACTTTATCTATGTGCACCCATTTTTCTCCTCGGATGGCTCATAACTTCTTTAGCCCCGTCCATTCAAGTTGTTTACACAGGACGATTTCTTGGTCAGTGCTATAGAGGAATGAGATTTTTGTATTTTGCTTTTCAATATATTATTTTATGTATAATAATTTCATCAAAAAGTGTCAAAAGAAAAAGTAAAAATATCAGCTTTATCATACATTTTTTTAAATAGTTGGATTTGCAATGGGGATTAGTACGAGCGTCTTTCCTGTCTACATTATGGAAACTGCTTCACTCAAAGTGATTACACATTTTTATATAAAAATATTATTAGACTTTATCTTCTTCTTGAATCTTGAATAACATAATATTATGGTTCAAATTATATAATTATAATAATTATTATTCATATTATTTTGCCTTTAGCTTCGTGGACCACTTGGAACTCTCTCTCAATTTTTCATCACCGTTGGAATCCTCACGAGTTTTGTTTTAGGCGCTTTTCTGGATTGGCGTGAAATGGGATTAGCTTGTTCCTGTTTGGTCATCCCGGGAATATTCCTCCTTCTTATGATCCCAGAGTCTCCAATTTGGTTGTTGAAGAAAGGAAAGTTGGAAGCTGCTCGTAAAGCTCATCGTCGATTACATGGTGACTCAAAAAAATCAGAAATTGAATTCAGCCAGTTGAAAATTTCAAACTATGATGTGATCAAGGACATTTTGATCCCATATGAAAATGAGGCACCTATTTTGATTGCAAATAAATATATTGATATGGACTTGAATCAAAATGAGGATGAAAAGTTGAGGAAAATCAACATGAAAAATGAACCGGAAAAGGAAGAAGAGAAAAGAAAGCGGACAGAGATCATTTCTAAATACCAAGAAGAAAAATCACTACTCACGACGCTCAAAGAGTTTTGGCGTTTTATGAGGATTGAATTTGCAAAACCTGGAGTTTTCAAGTCCACAATGGTTGTGTTTGCTCTCATGATTATTCAACAAGTTATAGGTGAAACAATTAACTTGTATACTTGGTATTTGATTTTATTATTTCAACATTATTTTTGGAATTTCGAATTAGATTTTTCATGACAAAAAATGTAATAATTATTATTGATGATTTTTTAGGAATAAATGCCGTGAATTTCTACACTGTAACAATTTTTGAAGTAGCACTTGGCCGAGGTGCATTTTTGTCTGGACATTTATCCTCAGTCATCGTTTCAATCATGTTGTGCACAGCCACCTTTTTAAGTGTCTTCCTCATTGAGAAAATTGGGAGAAAATTGCTATTAATAGTCTCCTGTGTATTTGTCGGACTTGGTTCCTTTTCAATTGGACTCTTTTTCTATCTAAAAGACACTGGAAAAAATGTGGATGCACTCAGTTGGCTTCCTCTCGTTTCTCTTGTTGTATTCGCCATTTCATTTTCACTCGGACAAGGTTTGATTTGATTTGATTTGATTGATTTATTTAAGTGATTGACTGTTCATTTTACAAAGTAAATTGATCTTCCACAGCGGTCACTATAATCTGAATAAATTTAGCTAGGTATAATAAATCAAAAAATCTATAATATAATATAATATAATGTAATAACATAATTCATTGTTTCTCCAAAACAGGTCCAGTGCTCTGGATCATAGGAGCTGAATTGTTGGAGCCGAGCATACGAACAATAATGAATCCGGCTGCTGTTGCATTGAATTGGTTTTTTGTCTTTGCTGTTGCAAAAACATATCCGGATTTAGTAGGTTTGTTAGAAACTTTTGGTACATTTTGGCTCTATGCTTTATTTGCCATGTTTGGAACAGTATTTACAGTTATTTTTGTACCAGAAACGCGTGGGAAAAACGCAGAACAGATTCGTCAGTTTTTTATCAGATAACAAAAAATATCAAATAATAATAAATAGTAACATTAATTATTCATTAGAATACATATTACATTTACTATTATGTTAAATAGAATGTACTTTACTGCGAAACCACGAAATATTGTGTCGATATTGCTCATAATATTATCATCGCTTATCATTTATACATGCATTGATTGATAGTGGAACTTGGAACAGACTAATAAAAATACAAAATACCTATAGAAATGAATTTAGCGTGTATTTTATTTTCAGGCCTTTCATAAACTTTTAAAATGACAAATAAATGACAAATAAATGTTGAACGGGCAAAAAGAATCACCTTAAAGCTCAAAAGCATAATAAATGACCGTTTCACATTGGCAAATCAGTCTGAAAACTAATCACAAACAACGGTACATGATGCGCGCACTTGAATACAATTAACAATAAATAATTAGTACTCACCGAGAGCTACAGAAAAAATATTTGATGCTCCCGGAACCACCAAAGTCCAAACACAAACAAACAGGACCAAAATGCAATAATTGTGAAAATGGTAATGACAATGACCCTGATTACATAAATCTGTGTCACAGTCACATACTAGAAAACGATGTTGATCAATTGTTTCGTTTTGACATCTTGGAGGTCTCGCCTTGTCCGCACAACCTCGTGCCATGAAAAGATAGCCAGCATACAGTCGCTCCATACTTGAACACGGAATCCCAGAATCGCACTTTTCAGTGGTCATTCCCACAGTTTTAGCACACTCTATACTTGATACAAAATACACAACGAATTACTTGAATGATTCAACTTTTAACTACATTTTACCAATCCCAATTTTATTCCCAATTCCAACGAAATGCCTATCAACATTTTTTAATAACTTTACCTCAAATGACAATTATAACATTCCAAACAAGATGAACATTCTGTTGTGGTTTGTAATTCGGTGGTCGTGGGAGGTTTACGCTCATAATTTCTATCATAGTCCGTGCCATTGGCATCCGGAGTATCAAAAGGGACCGAGGAATTTTGAGGTGGTGCGGTTTGGTTGTCAGTAGTTTGTGCCACTGAATACGGTCGAAATAGAATGAGAACGAAAATTGGAAGGGAAGTAAAAGAAACGTCCAGGATTTCCATGACCTGCAACAAGGAAAAATTTAGATGGACTACTCACAAATCCCAACTCCACTTTGGGATTTTCAAGTTTCAAATCAGAAATAAAAACCACCGTGTGATCTCGTGATGGAGTCTGGAGGATACCCTCTTTTGCATTCAGCATGCTCTACGTTCTACGTTCCACATAAATTTAAACTAAAGCAAAACCCTATGACAATTTAATGCAAAATGCAATGTTTAAAGTTTAAAATACAAAATGGATCATAAAATATAGTTAGATTTTGGAGCTTGTCTCCGCTCCTATTTCACCCTACATTTCTTTATTGAACATGAAGCATAAAACTGGAAATGCGCTGAAAATGCATGATCAAAATAGCGAAAAAAAGGCAACAACTTTTCAACTGTAACCTCTAAGATCTAGAGACAAAATAGCAGTAAAAAGTACAAACAAGAACGAAAATAAATAATGCGACTTAGGACTTAGACATGGACGCTCGGTCTATTGACAAAATCCCCCCTTTCCATAATACTTCGTCGAGGTAGTTGTGTCTTTTTATGTTTTTTACGACGACTATGACTTTCTGTTTTCGTGGTTTCAACATCTTCAAGCTCGGACGCATCAACAGCTTCTTCTTCAGCATTCTCAAACGAATTCCCATCTCGTAACTGAGTGTATAAACCCAAAGAACAAGCTGCAAAATATAGGAAAATGAGAGCAAGGCTCAAAATGACGAAGAATGCTACGACGGTGGCAAACTTTCCTCCCTCATGCACATAGTAAACTGTGTAGAGAATCAAATTGGTAAAAGTGACGAGGAAGCAAATTGATGCAGAACACGAGTGTAATAAACAAATAATTTGCTTTCTTTTTACTGCTGCTACAACTATGAGCATTCCGCTGGTAGCCACAAATGCACAAAGAATCGACCACATTATTTGTGCTAGCATAAGAATACTGTTTTTCCATTCTATTTCAGCTTTGTATTTTGGATCTTCGATATTAGCCGTATCAGGGATTTTGAAAGGTGTAAATGTCAAGTAGATCATAAAAATGATGCATAACACCTAAAATTAATTATTCGTTATTCATTTTTCAGTTTTTATCACTCATTGTGAAAAATATAAAAACATTATTCAAGTGTAAAGTGTATAAATAATATGTTAAATGTACCAATTCCATAATGCCAATCACGATACAACACGTCCTGAGATTGCGATTTTTCAATGGACAACAAAATGGATCGAAACTTTTTATCAGGGATTGCTTACGACTCGAAGGCTCTAATAATAATAATTCAACTTTATTAATGAGGTGAAAATACAGCTGCACAATATAAAAAATACAAGATCATGCAAGATGTAAACTCTGAAAGCACATTGAGTTTTCACCTTTCCTGAATACTTGACGGACTTAAATCACTTTCTCTATTTTACCTTCTTCCGTCGGAATCGTCCTTTCCACTTGTATTTGCTCGAGATCTTCAAACAGTACTTTCTTTTCTTCGCCTTTTCGTGTACTTTCTCCATCTTTTTCATTCGATTCGAATGATTCTCGGTGTTCATCTTCAAATATTATACGCGTTTCAGAAGACATTGAATTCAGCATTCAGCTGCTACTGTGGAAAAACTTTTCTCCATGTCATGTCTTATTACATAATTTGAATACTGCATGACAGTGGTCTCCATTGTTTGTCCTGCTTCTGTGCACCATTAAAATCAGGAATCATGCTTCATGTTTCATGTACTCTGCTCTTCACTTCAGGTCTTCAAAGTTTGAACCAAATTGAATGAAGAGTAAAGACACTTTTATGGAGAAAATTATACAGCTCCACTGAAATGAAAAGTGAAAGTGCCTATAAAACTTGTTTACGTGGCGTGGACCGTGGACTATAATATATTATATAATATTATGTATTATGTATTCCAGATTCTATTACGGATCAGATATTTTATAGCGGTATATTTTTTTTTGTATTGTATTATGCATAATACATACCCTAAGCTTTATAATTTCCTATGAAACACCATCGATGCTACATTGCTACATATACAATATACGTTGCCCAATGCCCAATGCCCACAATATTATAAATTATATATATCTCCTCTCCAGGAACAAACATGATGAGAAACTATGAATTCTGAGCTATGCATATATGAGAGCAGACAGCATGAATAATGTGCCTTCCCATTCTAGACGGAAGAACTTGTACGCATAATTTCGTATTGTTATAAAAACCAACTGGGTTTTATTGTTATTGTATTTTTCAGTTTTCAGTACAGTTGAGTAGAGAAACAATTATTTATCACTGGATACAAGAAATCAACATTTTTCTTTAAAAACTGTCAACATAATACGCGTACATTATTATTATTGCATTGCTGACGAACAAGTTACAAAACGAAAAAACAAACATACTACAATATTATCTAAAATCTAAAACCTGATGTTCTACCGATACATAGTATTTTTAATGTTTTATTTCTATTTTCAAAAATAATACTTTTGTTCTTTGCAGTATAGTGTATGAATTAACAAAAACAATAATACTTTCTTTTACATAACTGGGCATGTTATTTACGTACAATCCTTAGAATAACATTAAAATTACATTTTACTACAATCTATAACATACACAGTACGAAATTCTAAATCTGAAAAGCTTCTATAATTTTTAATTTTTTAACAGAGTACATTATATAAAACATGAACGATAATCTCTCTTTCCAAAGGTTATAACATAATAATTTATAATTAAGGCAAGGCAAAATTACAAGCATTGAATTGCACAAGTTTTCTTTAATAGAAGTAGCACGCTTTCATTAGTATAGTACATTATTTATGCTATTGACTATATTCTTTAGTAGAATTATTAGCGTATAATATAGTGAAAGATATGAATGGTAATGTTTGAGGCAAAAAATTATAATGTCTCTTGGTAAAATATTGCACAGCCTTACATTAGTAATTATGTTGTATATATATATATACATGTTATAACTATACAGTTTCTTATTAGTAATAACTTATTAGTATTAAAAGTATAATAATATCATTATTATTATCATGTTTTGTGTATTCGATTGTTGTGGTATAAATTATAAATTAAAAATAATTATTACTTATAGCATATTAGTATCTGTATTGT
Organism: Sminthurinus aureus; assembly: GCA_034698265.1. Lineage (NCBI taxonomy): Eukaryota > Metazoa > Arthropoda > Collembola > Symphypleona > Katiannidae > Sminthurinus > Sminthurinus aureus. The sequence continues at coordinate 11,163 of JAQGBH010006629.1, forward strand.
AGATCAATGTTTCATGGTACGATTGCGATTTTTCCTTATTTTCTTAAGCTCACAAAAAAATAAATATTAGTATAGTAGTAAATAAATACAGACCAGTCCGAAAATATAACGAGTATTAAATATACATGATGTATTCATTCTTTTTTGTATACGTTATGGTTTATGGTATTATGATGTATTATGGTAAAAATATTAAAATACTTTAAGTTTTTGGTATTATCTGCTATTTGCAAAAAAATAATCCTAGTTTTCAAAAAACAAGCGAGGTTACTAAAATCCTAAAAAAAAAAATCCTGAATGAACTTTGTTTACATTCAGTACTCTATAAATTACGTATATAAATTACGTATATCATATATAAGTGAATTAAAATGCAAATGTACATTAGTGTACAGTGTACATTATTCATGATAGTTAAATCAAATACAAGATAATCGTATGAAATGCTACAGGTTAATTATTAAACATTATAGCATTTCATCTATGCTTCAGGTGGGAGGGCCCATAGCTTACATGTTTTATCTGCGCTTGTACTCAGGAATGTGAACTCAGATGGATGCCATCGCCCAGAAATAACTTTATCTTCATGTGTAGCAACGACAATGGAAGGGAGGGGAAGAGACAAGTCATTTTGTAGATCAGATAAAACCAATTGGTTATCATAGCCTGCAGATAGCAAATAGTAGGCCGCTGGAGAAAATCTTACGCTCCTCACATCCGCTGAATGAGTTTTAATTGACTGAATTTGTCGTTGTCCACGAATATCGTACAGGACAGTGGCAGCATCTATAATGATAATGATGAATGTTACTTACTAATAATTATTGAAAATGTTACAACTACTTAAATTTTTCGTGTAATACTTCCACTTCAAAATAATGAACAACGAATACAATAATATGCCAAATGTAAAATGTAAAATATAATTCAAAACAGAGGTGGAAAATTTTAGGAAAATCAAGTTTGGTATGATTAGTTGTTTGTTCAAAACATAACAAATATGAAAAT
>JAQGBH010006630.1:0-12170 GCA_034698265.1 Sminthurinus aureus
AAGTGCACATTCACGGCATCTACATTATCATCGTACAAACACTGACCTTTCACCTTTCCTTTCAAGGAAATCAAAAGATTTCTGTGTCTACATAGAAGTATCCTTGCTAAACTAAACTATTCAGAGTTTGTGATTGGGGAGTATATTACGTTTCTCGTTTCACATTGAAAATATTAAGTAGTTGAATAATTTCATTTCCAAGTTTTGAATTTTGAGCTTTGAGGTAAAGATGTGCATTTTATAGCTAGCTTTTTTATATTATTTATTTATGCAAGAATAAGTTATACTTTATTCTATGATGACTGACGACAAAGTTTGGTTTGGTTTGGTTTGTTTGAGCTTTGAGTTGGATTTGAATATATTTAACAGAGATATGATAATAAAAGCAGTTTGACACTTGAGGAAAAAAGTAAAAAAGGTGGTTCATGTTTCCATTTTCCATGTGTATAGATACATAGTTTTTCAGGCGTCACTTGCCTTGATATCAAAAAATACAAAACATAATAATGCATAAGATCTGTAAGTGTACAATTCTGCAAAGATACACATAAATAAAATAAATAAATCTCGAGCGAGTGAAGGAGTGAGTGAGCAAACAGAGGCGTTAGATATACAATGTACAATTTACAAAATACATACGACAGAAGACGTTTACATCTATAGATAAAATGTTGAGAATTGAAATCATGAGTCTAGAGTCTCCAGACTCTATCAGACAACTTGCAAATTTTCTATGTATGTACTTAGTGTATTTTCTCTACTCCTTTTCAAGATTTGTACATGTAACATATATTACGTCTGTTCAACTTTTATCTCATCTCATGAGAGCAATGAAGAATGAGCAGGATGTTGAATTGTATAGAAATGAGAAATGTATGCATAAAATGCAGATAGATTGACTGTGACTTTGATAAAGTGCCCTAGAGTTGAAGTAGGTGCTCATCTAGTCCAGTAATGACACATTATATCACGATTGGAATGGATTGCAAAAGAATGAAAACCCAAAAGCAACAAGAAAAAAAAATGAAGCAGATGAACTAAAATCTCCAAATCATCATTTTCATACACAAACATTTACAATGTACACTGCATAATTTAGAATGTAGAATGTAGATCCATCCCATTTTATGACACCACACACATGAATATGTATTCTAGTTGAAATCTCTTTGAATAATGTGAAAAAACGTATAGGTGTAATAGTGTATCTAGTTGCTTTGAACTTGAATTCATTTTCCTTTTGCCTTCTTCAATGCACAAAAACTCAAGAAAAAAGACAAGGTCAAAATGTCGTCGTCTATGAGGCTCAAAGCTTGAAGCTCCATTTGAAAAGTTAATCAAGTTTGCTTTTTATTTATAACAACAAAATAAATCTTTCCCAGTTCATGAATATGAATATGAATGTTTGACTTTTTTTGAGCTACATTTTAACCTTGTCTAGATTTCTAGATTCTAGATTCTGGATTATTATAACAATATATTAAAAACGAAAGTAATAAAAACATGAGCATCTCAATTCTCAATAATTTTCAAAGTGGATGCTTCAAATCTACTTGACTTTTCATAGTGGTTTTTATCAGTTATCAGTCAACATCAAGGATCAAGAGTCAAGAGTCAGCACTATTGCTGTTGCAGGTTTTAAGAGAAAAGAAAAGTCGCCACTTGCCAATAAAAAAACCAGAATTCCACATTCCAAACAAATCTAAATATTATATTATTGACGTTTGACATCCAGAATCCAGAGAAAACGAGATTTTTCCTCATTTTCATTTCACTTTCATTTTTCATGGTTGAACATTGAAAACTGAAACAAACTCTACAATCTAAACTCTACACCTGTCTTTTCGTCACACTCTTTACTCTTTACATTTTACATGCACCATCATCATCGTCATCATCACATGAAGAGCAACTTGATACTTGATACAAAATACAAAAAAGTACATGAACTTTAATAAGACAAGTAAACGTAAACGTAACACGTTTTAAACGAGATACTAGATGGTTATTCTATGGATTTATTGTAAGACAAGAAAAAATATAATATTATTTCAAAGATCAATTATTTGAATGTTCAACTACTAATACTTCATTTTAAATTTTGTATAGCTGCCTCTTTTGTCCCTATTTAATGAGAATGAGAATAAACAATAAACAATAAACAATAAAGAAACACGTGGAATTTGTTGCATGGCTCATGGTTGACTTACGCATTCATAAAAATCCTCCGCATCTAGAATCTAGAATCTAGAATCTAACGCACACGCATTTCAGTTTCTTGATACATTCTACATTCTCCCTGTAGTAAAGTTAAAATTTCAATTTCAAATTCAAAACTACATGCTAGATTTCGGTAGTTAGCACTAGACGATTAGTACTTGAGTCTACACTCTCCAGTCTACAGTCTACATTCTACTGACTTGTCAGAAAGAGAGACAGAGAGAGAGAGAGACAAGCCATACTTTTTTGGTTTATGAGAATGAGAATTGAGACTGACTTGTTGATGAAGAGGATGACTCTCTTGCTCTCTGATCTGGTCTCTGGTTGTACAACGTGCAATGTACAACTTGTACAAAGAGTAGTAATAATAATGGTAAATGTTAATGATAAGCAGAAGTCAAACTATGTGTTGAGAATTCAAATCTCAACTCATCATCCTCCTTCACTAAACACTAAATTGACTAACTGACTGGACTGGCTGAGAACTGAGAGCTGAGAGAGACATATTTCATAAAATTCAAAGTCATGTGATATGTGATTGTGGTCTTTGGTTTTTGCATTTCTTGCATGATTCTCTCGACTGTAGACAGTAGACAGCTACTTGATGTTGATGTGATGCGTAAACGAATAGCCTCAAGTTCTTGCCAACCGTTTAAAGTTTAAAGTTTGAAGTTACGGAAGGAAATCCGAGTTGAGATTGGAGGAAATGGAAAGGAGTAAATAATATCGAAAAAATCAGTGTACCTTTTCATAATAACTTTCTGATTTGATTACAATTTAAAATGTGCTGCTGACTACTGAAACTCTTTGTTTATACGATTCAGAAGTTGTGATGGCGTAAAGTATGCACAATTAGGAGGATTTAGGATGATTTTTGCTTCGACATATTTTTGAGTTTTAACAAGCAAAAGAAAGAACAGGCAATTGGGAAGAATCTTGCTGATTTTACAATTATATATATTATTCTTCCGGTTCTGAATTTTAGGAAATAGGATGCAGATATAGCGTGTATGATAAAACTTTGGTGTCTGTTTTCTGCTCTCTGTACTCCGTTCATTTATGAAGTAACGTCATCTCCACGAGGTTTGAGATATGTACAATGTACAATATACATGAACTGTATAATTATAATAACAAATGAGTTGGAAGTAGAGTCTAGAGTTGAGAATATATGTAATTTATTAGAGAAAAAAAACTGCCATGTAGCTTGGTGTGAAATCTCTTGCTGTGAAATGGCAGAAATGTCTGCCAGAGCTCTGTTTTATTTTTCATTAGCAAACCCTAAATTTTTTTCCATGTCACAACCGTTGAACACTTTTTTTGTATTTTGTATTTTACTGGTGCATGACGGAGTGAGTATTGTAAATTATTGTCATTTTCTAGTTTGTAGTTTGTAGTTTTCCATGCAGCTTATATGTCCTGTCTACATGTGTATGTTTGTGTGGTGTGTGGTGTGGTGAAGCGAAAATTAGGAATGCAAAAACGTATTCTGTATTGTGTACTCTAAACTCTAAACTGCATGAACTTGTACACATGTACATTACATGCAAATAGATATACATCTGTATGATACATTTAAGAATAAATGTACACTAAATTGTACATGTAATACCTATACAGTTTGCATAATGCATGTTCTGCAGTTATAAATAATAGTAATAAAAAAATAACAATAATTTCTCACTATTTTATTTATAATAGTATATTTTATATTATTTATTTCTCCTCTTCCCAGCTCTGACGTACACCTTCCCTTATTTCTTCCTAATGACAGCATTAGTGGTGCGTGGCTGTACATACGGATACTGAGCACATTGACGAAAGTACTCAAAATGTATAGAGTGTAGACTGTACAGGATACTTTAATGGTTTTTTAATGTAGGCTGAATGGCGAATAACAATTATTAGAGAAGAACAAGAAATGAAAAAAAATCTCCAGCTGACTTTGACTCACATTGCTCTCAAATAAATTAAATGACTTTTTTTGTACTCATAATGTATAATTTCATTCTCAAATCTCAAATATCAAATACACAAATTGAAAATATATTTCATCCGACTCAAGACTCAAGTTCACACACAACACACACGCTCTGAGGTGTAATATGAGATATAATGTAAAATATATTGCTCACGGTAAATAATACGCAAATTTTCCTTCTTCACACATTCAGAATGTAGAATGTAGACTGTGGGCAGTAGATCACGGCAAATCACAGCAGCGGCAATAGCTCAATTGTTTACATAAGAATGACAAATACACAGGACTTTGTGTATTTAGTATTTAATATGATGACGTCTGAATGATTCGCCATTATTCATTTTGATTTTTGATCATAAATAAATATTAAATGAGCTTGAGCATGAACATAACTTGACAATTGAAACTGAGAATTGATAAGTTGCTTCAGCATTCAACGTTCAACAAATCTAGAATCTGGAATGTAAGAGAAAATTTGCAAAAACTAAAGCAGGACATAATATTATGTGTATTCAAACAAAGTTTTTAGTGTGCCGTACTTGAAGCACTGGTGTCATTTATGTCTTGTGTTTTATGTTAATGTGAAGAGGAGAGAAAAAATTCAACTGGTTTCAAGAATTAATGAATTATTGGAGTGAGACTAATGTCAAAAGTGGAGGAGTGCTTCGAGGCACTCAAAAAATGTCAGCACAGTCAAATATATTTCAAATATTATTCATTGTACATTGTAAATGGTAAAATGTAAATATCTCCTGGAGGCTTTCACTTCCTTCATTTATTCTCATTTCACCCCAAATGTCAATGTCCATGTGCATGTGTGACCAGGGACCACATTAAATTTTAACACTATTGAAAATTGAAAATTGAAATAATTCAGTAAACAAACAATGTTTAAAGGAATAATCCAAAGGCAACATTCTACATTCTGCATTCTGTACAAAGTTGTATTTGTAATTTCTAATCTCTGACTCTTGAATCTTGACTCTTGAATCTTGAATTATAATGTCACACAATTCAATTAAATCAGAAATGAAATGTGTAATCTAATAGTCGCTTAATGTAGACATAGTAATTCAATTCTTGTGTTTGTGTTCATGTTCATGTCAGGCTGTAGCCGTGACATGGCATACACAATACAAACAATACAAAATAAGAAATAATTGTGAGAAGGAGACATCTGACATTCTTCTCTTCTTCTTCTTGATAACAAAATCCTTTCATTCGATTTTCGTGGTGTGGTGTGCTGAATGGTGAACAACAGAGAATAGACAATTTGTTCATCAAAAATCAAAACCAACGACAACGACCAATGACACCAACAGGCAACACTTGTGAATTGCGAATTGTGCCCTGATCTTATTATTTTTTTACTGAATACAATAATATTCCATACTATATACTATACTACAACAGTACCAAGGTGGCACATTTCGACTGTAAAGAAATTTTGGTCCAACTTCATTAACCACCAATTTTTGGGTATTCCAAATTGTAAAAATCTAAAGCCTTAAGTAAATTATAAGACAATTATCGCATAGGGTTTGTCATGTGTCTTCATATTTTGTACTTTGTATCCTAGTTTAAATGATCATTTGTTCTCATTATGTATTCTAATTGGCTGTATTGTAGATTGTAGCACAATATCATTATCATTATCATTATTACAGAGAGGAAGTGGGTACAAGTGCCCTGCTTTACAAATTACGGCAATAAACATAAAACATGAAAGAAATGTACAAAGATGTAGAATGTAGAGTGCATAGTGCATAATGTACAATGAACAAGCTGTGCTTTTGGTCTCAAATCCCATACCTCATAAACATACAAAATGCAACGCAAAGCGAAGGAGCGACACAGAGGACACTGAACACACGACAATTTGATGGTGGATAAACGGTGACTCTTCACTCTTCACAAGTGGATAGGTAGAAGAAAGAAGGTGAGCGGAATATCAAATATCAAACATCAAACAACACGAGAGAAAATGTCAAAAAATCCTTTAGGTGCATTCATCAAAATACTCAATGCTCAAAGCTCAAAGTTAAAAAGCTCACAAACACGAGAATCAAGAATCAAGATTCAAGACAATTCAAAGTTTCAATAAAATTAAAAATTATTGTTGCACCGTCTCTGTATCTGTCTTATTTATGTTGACACTGTACTAAAATTTATGCTAAAATTTGAGAATATCAAGAAAATTCAAAAGACTTTTCAACTCAGTTTGTTTGTCGTATGCTGTGTAAGTTGTCAGTTGCCTGTTATGTCTTGTCTTCTCTCTATAATTTCATTCAAGATTCAAGATTCAAGATGATCAAATAATAAATAATGTATAAAGTGTGATATATTCAACCTGTAACAGGCAGAAGGCAAACTGTGTACATTGAACATTGCACATGCATAGAAAGTAGATCAAGAATAAAGAGATTTCAAAGTCACATAATAAATAATTTGAAATTCGTGAATGAAACTCATATAATAATAATGATTTGTTGCATAGTGTCAAATTCATATTGTATTTACATTTTGTACACATTTTTGTTTTATGAAAGTCAAATTCATTTCATTTTGTTGACCAAAACGACCAACAAGCAACAGCCAACATACAATGATCAACGATCAACGATACACATAAAAATTAATTTTCATTTTATATATCTGATTTATTTCGTACTACTGTAAAATGTACACACACATTTTCCATTTATTTCATCTTTTATTTCCTATTCATGCGCATTCTCGCATTCTCGACTTCTCGAAGGACGGAAGCTCATACATGCTGAACACTGAACACTGAAAATTGAACATTGAATAACGATAATATTAACTAGATAAAATTGAAGGTAAAAAAGATAGCACAATAAAGAATAATATAACAAAAAAATAAGAATGGAATGAAAAGGAAAACAAATTCACTGTACAGATTACAGATGTTGTCTCATGTTTTTTTTCAAAGGACCAATTTTGGTTTAGTAAATAAATAAGCTCAAAAGTAAGGAGTCAGGAGATTCTTGTCTATTCTATGGTCCGTTTTCTGTATTCTGTTCTCTGCATGTAGTTTGTAGTTAAGGTGCGATAAGGAAAGTTTTTCTACAAGCTTCTAACTTCTCACTTTTTCCCCTTAACTTGATGTTCCTTCTTTTTGATCCTCTCCTCCGGTCCGTTTTAATAAAGCTCAGTACTTTTCATCCTTCATATTTCACCGCATAATGTGTAATGTGCAGTGTGAATACTGTATGTATTATCAAGTATTATGTATGCTGCATACGCATACGTTATTACAGTTTTATTAATGAAGTCTACCTTTTCACGTGTTTTTTGCCTTTTGTGTATCTACAATCTATAATCTACATTCTACAATGCATGTATGCGGACCTTATTAGGTTATTGTAGCTTTTTTATTTGTATACATACAAAACAAGTACAAGTACAAGTTAAAGTAGATGGAATCATTAAATATGTAGGGAAAAAATAGCTCCATCCTTGCACCTCATCAAGAAAATGTTTTACACACATCTACAACACATCTATTTTTTACTTCCTATTTAGTTTTCATCCAGAATACACATGCATAATTGTGAGTTTAGAATTTGGAACAAAATTTTTATATTTTGTACTTTGTTCTCGATCCTATTTCTTGGACATTTTTAGGCGTAAAGTTCTCTGATGATCATCGATGTACTCCATACTCTGTATTTAATCTGTAATCTGTATCTCGTTTATCTTTCGCCATTTTGCATGTAGGTATACAATACATGATATATGAAGAAGCAGCAAGGAAAAGATTCAAAATTATATAATGTACTTGGTGAAGAAAAGGAAAGTGAGATAAAATGTGTATGCACTATACACATGCGGAATGAACATCCATGTATGTACATTATATAATAACTAATAACAAACAAGGTTCTCGTGGTATATTGTAAATGGTACAGAGTACAGAGTATATTTTCAGTAGAGGTATGACTATGGTATGATTTTTTCCCATAATTTCCGCTTGATTTATGCGTTCAACTCACTGCTGGAAGTTTCCAGAGAAATTTGCATAAATTTCTGTTCCAACAATAATTATTTTTGTCGAGAAATCCTCACGGTTAATTATTCCTTTGGCGCAGCCTCGTAGGGAGTCTAATTAAATTGCTCTTCTTCTTCTTCTCCGTCTTCTCCATCTTTCTTTAACTCTTCTCTTTACTCTTTACTCTTTACTCTTACTTTATTACAATGTTCTATTTCTCTTTGCACTCTCTCGGACATTCCTTTTTGTTTCTCACTCCCTTTTCATATCTCACATCCAAAATCCAACATCCAACATCCAACATCTCACATTCAACATCAAAGAACAAACATGAAGCATCTCACTCTCGTTATTTACTTTACTTTTTATATTCATCCTTTTCCTCTTGTTCGCAATCCAATCCAATCCAATCCAATCAAAAGGATTTACAAACAAAAGCAAGTGGATAAAAGTCCAAAGTCGAAAGTCCAAACTTCCAAACAGTGAACAGTGCAGCGCAATATAAATAAAAATGTAAAAAATATTATAACGTAACATTCATACTTCATACAAAGAAATTCAATATAAATGATCTTTCATCTTTTTTCTTATCATCCTCGTACAATCTTGATTCTTGATTCTTGATGATACAAAAGTGTATTACAGGATTATGTAATGTGCCAAATCACTTGTTGACTGTTGGCTGTTGACTCGCAACATTCTTGGAATTTTTTTCTGTACAGACCATTTTACAGACTTTTCTATTTTCTATACAATATTTTTTTAAAAATGCGCATTCAACATTCAAAATTTAGCATTGAAAATTGAGCGTGAACGTAGAAATGTATGCTCCATGCTCCATATAAAAAATCACAATTATTTTTTATATAATTAATAATAGTTAAACATGGATGTAAATAATACATAATAAAATGTGCATTCCCTTTACTTGTAACAGAGTTTGAATAATCATCATACAAGTGCCTGAATTCTAAAATGTACTATGTGTAATGTGTATGCAGTAAGGCAGCGTAAAGTTTAAAGTGTAGGAATAAAACATAGAGCATACAACATACAGGTGATACAGATGAAGGGATGAATTATCGTTTTAGTCACACACATGTGAAAGATACACATTCAACTTTTTGCACGCGGAGCAAGAAGCCTGGCCTACTTTATAGACGGTCTATTGGGCCGACAGCCTGTGAAATGATAGCACGTTTCGCTGTTGCACTAGTTTATTCAACTTCATTATTATCTATGAGAAGCAAAGCGTGTCGTGTATCGTGCATCGTGTATAGTATAGGCCTTGCTTTGATTTGGCTTCACTGCTCACTGCTCTGATGCCTCGTCATCTAGATTCTAGATTCTAGATGGATGGAGTTCTATACTGTAATCTAGAATCGCTGTGTCTCTCTCTCACTTGCTCTAGACTTTAGACTCTCGAATCTCGACTCTCGACTCTAGACACACAAAGACTATGGACTGTGGACTGAAAGCTGAAACACAATGCGCAATATAGTCTGACTGTTTGACGTGAATTAGATGGACGGGGGTTCTAGATCATGTTCACAGTTCTGACAAGTGTTTGCTGTCTTCAGAGTCAGAGTGAGAGTAAGCGAAGCGAATATGTAGTGTGGCCGGAAGGCGGAATTTTTTATGTGGATTTCGCATCATCCTTTCAGTCTCTTGGACAATGGGCAATAATCACCATTATTCGCTTGACTAGAGACTACGTAAAACGTACAATGCACAGTGTACAATGTAACATGTACAATGATGATCCTAAAGCATCTTCACGAATCATAAGAATAAGAAGATATGGAATATGGAGCTCTGACAACAAGACAAGAATGAACAGAGTAATTATAAAAACAAATTTATTTACGAGGAAAATCCTTTTTACTTTTTACCTTTTACCTCTCGAGTCTTGAGTCTTGAATCTTGCGTTACATTTTTTTCTGTACACTTTACAGTTTGCAGTTCAAAATTCGTAATGCGTAATAAATACAATGCAATAGAATACAAGGTAACAACTACGGACTACAAACCATATTGATCGAGTTCATATCATTTCACTGCAAGGGAACACATTTTTGTGGATACACAATACACAATACACAAAGTACACATAGTGTATCTTTTATCTTCAAAGGAGTGGGAATACACTCAGAGGTGGAAATTTGTATAATAAATTACATTCCTAGTTAAGGCATTTCTCCTCCTCAAACTGTTATCGTATCGTTAGGTAAAAAAGATGAACTCTTTTTTTTTCGCTCGAAAAATTCAAAGCGTGTAAAGTGTAAATTGTAAAGTGTAAGCATAAACGGAGTGCTTGCACAATAGTGCATAATGTACAAACTACAAACTGTATGTATACATATTCATCTGTAGTCTAATGAAACGACCTGTTGCTGTATAATTAATCGTAGGCAGAATCCTAGACTCTAGACTCTAGACTTAATGCTCAAAGCTTGATGCTTGGTGCTCGAGACTCGAGATTCGAGACACTAGACACTAGATGCGGTGACGGAGTGTTTGCAGACGTCGAGCTGAACGGTGGAGAAATTAATAATGGTCTCATTCACATGGTTGCATTGTTATTGTTGTACGTACATCTATATGTATAATGTATATGCATGGATTTTGGTCGTGAGTCAAATTTTCCCGTAAAGATCTGTGAAAAAGGTAGCCTGTTGCCTGTTGGTGTTAGCCTTGTGTGATAATAATGTGAATAATGTGCTGTGCGGTGTGCCACTGTTTTGCGTGTAAGTATTATCTATTGTGCAGAGTACAGAGTATAGTATAGAGTATAGAGAATTGAGGCATGGTGCTAGTTTCATCTTAGTAGAATTTCCTATTGCAAAAAGCAAAAAGTACTTGTACAATACAAAGGAATAATTGGAACACAACAGAATAGAGTATCAAGTATGAATTTTAGTTGGACATCTTTTATTATGCTATTATAAGTCGTCTGCCGTGTTATTATATTTTAATCAGAGAAGAATAAAGAAGCCTTCACCTTAGTATTATCTTGTCAATAGAATTAGGAGTTACAAGGCACCAAATACCAATACAAATGCACTAGGAATTAAGAAGAGACAGTCATACAAGAGACACATGTTTTTCTTCCTTTTTTAAACCTCCTTAAAAATTAATCGTGGCGAGGAGTGAGGAGCGAGGAGCAAGCCACATAATATATAATAGTAATGATAATAATAATAACAGGTATGTGGATTACGGCTGAAATGAAAATGTGCGGATGAGACAAAAAGACAAAGTAGAAAATATGTATGATCACTACATTTAGTTTTGGTTGACTAAACAATGTCTCTAATTTGAGAACAATGCAAATATTGAAAGATAATATTAATTTGAGAAGAAGGGCACACAAATGATGATTACACATTACTTCTCGTGGTCACATCATCATCATCATCATCGCCATCAACATTGTCACTATCTATCCTCATCCTCAATCTTCATCTTCTGTACTCTGTACTCTGTACCCAATCCTCTAATTATACAGCGCGTCTCCACATAATATATATAATGCGCACACCCCATCATTCTCTCTCTCTCTTTCTCTCTCTCTTCCAGTCAAGTTGATCATTACCACTAATTTTTGCAACAATTAAAATTCTGACACTCGCATGCTATTCATCTATTCGTCGATTCATCTATCTGTATGCACATGGCTATCTATTTATTCACTCAGTGAGTAAAAGATTGAGTGAGTGAGCGAGTGAGCGAGTGAGTCTAGCATCTAGGATCTAGCAGTCTTTCATTCTCTTGTCACTTCATTATGTTTGCAAAATATAGTCTGTCTGCACTCTGTAATTATTATTAATTACTGTAATGTAATGCTAACATTTTTTCTTCATAATATTTAGTCATACATATCTAACCTCTAATAAAACCCGTGTGTGATGGCGTCATGTGGTAACGCTTTTCCTAAGACAAATGGGCACTACACGG
>JAQGBH010006631.1:0-12164 GCA_034698265.1 Sminthurinus aureus
TCTTCAGCTGTGGAAACAGTAGGTGAGATTTTTAATTTTAGACCTTTGATATTTTCTCCAAAATCAGAAATAAACTTCCGCCAATCGTCTTGAGCAAATGTCAAACAATCAACTTGACGAAAATAAAAGTGACCAAACGGCAAATGTTTTGACTTTTTAAAACATTCAAGAAAATCCAAAAGTATTCTTTCTTCATCTTGATACACAATTTCAACATCTCCATCTTCATTATAAAAGTAAAATTCCATTTGATTATCGGGTCTTGATTGAAGAATTTCAGTTGCAATTCCACAAAATATTCGATTCAAAAGACGACAATAAAAAAGATCTTCAACATTCAAATATTTGAGAATTTCCATCAACATCTAAATTAATTTACAAAAACACAAAACAATTATACGTTTTTACTGTTTTTTCAAATGGAAGCAAAATAAAAAGCAAAACTAAAAACAATAATAATAATTATTATTAATATTACTATCATTGATGTACTTATTTTGTATCTACTATTTATTATAATTATTATGATTTTACCTCTGGAGGCAAATCGTTGATAGATGATTTTTTTACTCTCCGCTTAATTTGATTTGTACCCTTTGAGTCCGTCTTCAACTTTTTCCCTTTCTGACCATTTCCTGTTTCATCCGCCTTCCGTTTGTGATTTGCTTTGGATGACGACGGCTTTTGAGTTTTAACCTCGGCCTAAAACAAAATAACATGGGAAACGACAAAATAATAAAATCATCATTTACCTGCTAATGATAAATATTATTCAAAATCATTAAAAACAACAACAAATGTGTAATGCATCGATTTATCACAAAATGTTTACATTTGCTAAACAAAAGACAAAAACTTACCGTCTTTTTTACTCTCTTTTGCTTTCCCATTTTCCAACAAAATAAGTTTATTTCAATTACTGTGTAGCAATTAATTCAATTAAACACTACAATTATTAGTTGAATAATTAAAATAAATTCTAAAATACACGCTCACTCACGATAAATCTTGACAAAAAAATATTCAAGAAATCCAAAATTTTCCGTTTTCCGTTTGAATCCAACTTCATCCCGCTTTCAGATTCAAAATCAGAAACCGCGAGTTTTGAATCTCAAGGACAACTACGTGAATGCTGAATTCACAATATTAACAGTATTAAAAGCTTGGTGTTTCCAACATACGGCACTATTTTGAAAATAGATTTTGAAGCTCAGTATGCCCCATGTATGACGTCAGCACCGAAAAGTGAAAGGGGGTTTATATTGAAACCCATTCCCAATTTTGAATTCAAGGATGTCAAAAACCATTTTGTTTTGTGTGTGCACTGTAATGATACCGCTTTTCGGTGCTGACGTCACACAAATTTTTACACTACACACTGAACGCATCTGAATACATAAGACCGCATGTTGCTTAAATCTCTCAAATAAAATAATAAAACCTTTTTTAATCGTAATAATTTGTATTTTGTTTTTCAAATGTCTATGGTCAATGCTCAATGATTCAATGATGTATATTGCATAGTCATGCATTCAACTCCCACAAAAATCATTATCAATGCAAATGGTCACTTTCAAAAGGACAAGGAAAAACCCTGTGCCCACAGCCGTGTTGAAAAGACGCAAGAAGTACAAGTTGTTCCAGACACTGAAGATGATGAAAAGGAAGAGGACGTAGTCATATTTGATGAAACTACAGATTCAACGAGACAAAGTGATGAGGCACCAACTACTGTCACAAATGCTGACACGGATAATACAGTGAAAAATGTGCAAAAATTGATCGAGTTGCAAAATTTTTCATTGACAGGCACCCAGACCAAAATAAGATGTGGCGAAGGGCAGTCCTTCATTCGTGGGAAATGTCGGAGGTTATTTGGGAGATAAAAAGGATTCGATTTGCTGTTTTACTGATTAATTTTGTAATGTTTTAGTACAATAATTTATCATAATTACTCGGTATTCCGTATGTAATTATACCGTGTGTTTACAATCTACATGAATTTTAAGAAGGCTGAAGATTCTTAATTTATTTTTTCAACTTGATGATATAGATGATACAATAATTAATATTATGAATTATAATAATAATATGATGTAATCATTTTCAGGGGTTTTTGTATTTTTATAATGTATTTTGTATTTTGAAAAGAAAAAATATTAAAAATTGAAACATGTTGTTATCTTCAAGTATATTATATAAAAAGTAAAAATGTCTAAAGTATAAAAAGGTTTTGGATTTTGAATTGAATATTGAATTGCCTTTGAAATACAAAATATGTATGGGGAATGAGGAAGTAAAAGAAAAAATAAGTTGGGTATTCGATAAGTGGTGAAATTTTATCTACTACAGTGTAATTCAAATAAAAAAAAAGATGAAAAGAAAATGAATTTATATTCTTCAGTCTAAGATGCAACTGTTGCCGATTGAGCTTACTTATTTTTTATTTTTTATTGTTTATTATGAATTGTGAATCAAACCATTCAATTCATTTTTTCATGCTAAATATAATACTCCCAATTCCCAATTCATTTTATTCTTTATTCTCTTTATTTTTGTATTGAAAATGGTCCATAGATATTGTATTAAAAAAGTTCTGAAGTTTTTTAGCATCAAATTTCATATTAACCTTTTTTGTACACACAATTTGGTTACATTTTAGTTAATTTGTGGCCACTTTTATTTTCCAGCTTCTATTACCTATTATATTACCAGTTGTTCATCTTCGTATTGTATTTCCAATTCTCAGTTTTTGGGTATAAAGTAGATATAAAGTGTAATGTCTGTCTCAAATCTCAACAAACAAGCTAAAACCTTTTTGCTCTTTTTCCTCCTTCCTCTCAATTCATTCTCACAAGTGAGGTGAGTAAATGAAAGTTTTTGCGTGTGTTACATATGTATGTGTGTGGTGCTACAGAAGTATCAAATTTCACTCTCATTTTCTTTCTCCTATCTCCAGATTCCAGATTCTAGGCCCATTCAAAATCCATCCAAATCATAAATCACATCATTTCAATTTGTAATTAACAGTTCATCATCATAATCAAAATACAAAATACAAATACTGGCAACTAATCAATAATCAATATATGGCTAATGACTACTCCTATTATATTTCATGTATCTACTTTCATTTGAGTTGGGGTGTTCAAAATTCAAAAGCCCAGACTCTAGACTGTCCATCAAAAATAGAAAAACTTAATATGCAATAAACATGATGCACTCATTTTCTACATACCTAGTACATAATATGCGCACTTTTGGTCATAACTAGCTGAAATACACCATGGATGGAAGGTAAAATGTACATATATTGTGAAAGAATTGGATTTTGGATGAATACCAGTCGAAAAGTGTATTGCATTGTCTTTACTTTAAGAGCATCATGAATTATGAATGAAAACTGAAAACAGAAAACGAAAAGAGTGCATATTGAGCGAAAGGCACCCCGCTAAGAGGCGCTTTCATTTTCAATAGATTTTAGACCTTTTCCAGTTCTCTCTATCCACAATACACAATGCCCAGTCTACTGCTGTTTCACATATTTTGTGTGGAAAAAATGATGCTCATTTTCTATAATCTATAAACCATGCCTTACACACGTATATACATAAGATTGTGTGGCTAATAAACAGACATGTAAATTATGATTTCACTTTTTACGGATGACCAGATTGACAGACCAGATGCTGATTGACAAGAGGGAAGCGGCAGCTAATTTGATCTTCAACTAAAAACTCTATACAATAATACCTAGCTTCAGACTTCGTGTTTCATATTGTACTTTGTCCATTGTACATCATGCATCAGCCTACGCAATCTCCCAAGAAGTGTTTACAATGCACAAATGAAAATATAATAGTCGATTGATTTTACACGGACAATCATCATTCATCATTCATTGAAAATCCAGCATTGGAAATTGGATACTGGGACTTGGAAGTTGGAAGTGGCTGCAAATGTACAACGTACGATCCGATATGTATTTAAAATTTTCATTCACTTTACTGATATTCATCAACCGAGCTGATTTTTATTTATTTATGAAAAGCCATTCTACAGCATGAAGAAACAACTGAGAAAGGTGCATAAAACCCCGAAAAGAGATCTCAATAAACTCAGTCGTCTTCAGTTTATCGCTTGTTTAGTCAGCTCGTATCGATTGGAGAATCAGCAGCATCATTTTTATTTAATAAAGCATAATAACGTTCAATAGTTTTAAGTTTTAATGTTAAGTAAACGTTGGATAGTGAAAAAACTTCATTTGCCGATTTTTTAATGCTTTTAGTCTACGTAAGAAATAAGAACAGTGTAAAATACATAATACTTGTGACTACATTGCTACAATATGGCAAATTTGGAGAATACATCGTGTTGTGCTCTTGCAAAAAATCCATTTCAAGTAAATCAAAACTGGAGCACAGTTTATTCGAGTGATGCAGAATGTGAAAAAAGGAATTGTACTAAGAATGTGAAAAACACTCGAAATTGGTCATCGGAATTTACTAAATGTTCTAAAGTCCCTGAGTACGTTCGAGTTCTACTCGTGACAGGTAAATTGAAAAAAATCTCTATTTTTGTTAAATTGTTGAGCAATACAAAACTCGTGTGTAAATGTTTTTGTCATGTTGTCAGTTCTGCATTCTACTTGGGTTGTGTTTTCCAGACATGTATTTTATATGATAATTTAGATATGAATGGTAAAAAGAAGCAACTGCATATTCCAGCAGCTCTGGATTTGGATCGACCTAAAAGACCTCGTACTACATTCACAGAGAGGCAACTTGACGTACTTGAGCGGGAATTCCAGGATAATCATTTCCTATCCGAGGAAAAACGGCAGAAGCTCTCGCACTTCCTCAACCTTTCTCAAACACAAGTGAGTTTTATCTTTGTCTAGATTCTAGATTCTAGATTCTGCATTCTAAATAGATGTTCAGTCCTATTGCCTTAAATTTTGAAATCGATTACCCCTTTTTTATCACAGCATAGCGTACATAATGTATGGTGCGAAAAAAGTGTGGTGCAATAAAAGATAAAATAAATGGCTTATAAATCCCACTCGTTTCCCCACCAGAGTTTTGAAAGATTCCGATTTGGGACAAAAGACAAAAAGACAAAAGAGGAGCTGAGCGCAGAAAAATCACATGAATCATGACAATCTACATATAATATCTAATTACTGGGTTGATGTGCTAATAACACGGTAATTTTAAATTCCACAGATTCGCGTCTGGTATCAAAATCGACGGACAAAATATCGCCGTTTAAGTGCCGAGTCTTCTGCATCCACAGATCCAGGTAATAATAATAATCCTACTACTCCGTCTTCACCACCTCCATTTTCACTTCCACTGTTTCCGGAATTCAAATTACCTCTGCCGTTCCAATCCGACCAGATCCAGATCCAGTCCCAGACAAAAGAGAAATTAGATTTTCCTGCCTCCTTCAGATTCTCATCAACGTCATTTCCCATCATTTCCCAAACCTCAATTTGGTCACCTTCAGCTCTCCATTCACAGTTTGCGAAAACCGGAGTGTTTCCTTTGTCTTTGTCTTCCTCAATTCTTTCTCGAGCAGAAATGGCAGATGGAACTGGATAGAGCTGGAACTGGAGGAACTGCTGCAGGATGTTCAATGTTCAACCTTGAAGATAGTAACATAAATTATGGGATTTTTACACAAATGACGATTACACCTACTTAATGTCTGGCTGTTATTTCTTCTCCGTATGTACAGCGCACAATGCACACTAGAGTGACTAGTGAGTAAAACTACATATTATATTACATACTCCAGGGCTCTCGGGCAAATATATGTACAACTTACAGTGAACATACAGCATGTCTTTGTCTAGTATATAGTGTCTAGTGTCTACTCATTTTCCGCTTGTAAAAGAAAAAAATGTAGTCGGAAAATAACAGGGAGGAATGCAGTGTAGGCTGAAAATTTTCTCTTCTGTTTTTATGGTCACTTTAACGTACTCTTATCTCTCAAAATGGGACATTACAGGGATGAAATGGCTTCATAAATCCACATTTATTATCTTTATAATTTTTTAAACAGATTTCTTTATCCATTTCTCTTCAATTTTCTTCTTACCAGACTCCAGACTCCATAGTGTAATGTATAATGCCACATGCAACTGCTACTGCCACGCTTTGAATTTCACTAGTAGGAATAAAAAAACTCTGTACATATTACATATTATAGACAGAATTCATTCATCCAGTCCAGTTTCCAGTATAAAACTAGAACCACGATGTTATCCATTTCCACCACAAAATGTATAGTACTTAGTACTTAGACGATTTTTTGAGTAAATACCGATAACCGATACTATTTAGAATCTAGAATATTTCAAGCTTGAAGTTCAAGCATATTAATAACATTGAAACTATAAACTGGAAAATTGGATGAATTTATTTTGTTATCAGTTATCACACAATTTTAATTGTTTTTTTTTTCAAAAAGTTTTTTATGAATGAAAGATAATTGATAATTGCTCAGTAGTTGCTTTCCACTTTACAAGCAACTAAGGATAAGGTTTAAATTATGCTCAATCCTCAACCAAGCTAAATATGTCAAATTAGTCATATCTCATTCAACATAATATGATTCGTATTCTACATTCTGAACACTGTGTAAACATCTGTAAAGTATTTAAGTGCATTAATTTAACATTTATGTATATTATGCAGAAAATACATGTATAGAAAAATAGAATGAATCCGTGTCATACATATTACATTAGATATTATGTGCTTTATTTTTCTATACATTTCATCTATAAATGATAAACAATGTTAATAGTTTTACATAAAACAACTAATAATAATAATAATTGTTACTGGAGTAAAATAATGTCCTAAGTAAATCTATTTACAGACTAGATTCTACATTCTAGATTCTAGATTACAGACACTAAATATAGTACGATTTACATAATTTGAACAGACGAATATTGTTATGTCATATGTAATATATATTACGTATTTTATGTTTACATCTACATTTATGTTATATGTACGATCTACGACATGCACTATGTGAAATTTGAAGATTTGAAGAGATTTGCAGTATATTTTCTACAAATAGTAACAAAATACCACACATTTTGTATTTTATCATTTATACGCATATATTTAGCAAAAAGTTCTTGTGGTACACAAACACAGAATACAGACATACAGTTTTATTTATTTATTTATTTCTTACACAATGTATTTAGCCGATGGACGGATTACCGATTACCGAGTACAGAGTTCAGAAGTACAGATACAACACTTAAGTGTAGGTTTTAAGTATGAGACTTTGACATGTATAAAAGTATAAGGTATTTATTATTTATGGCCTATGGTATTTTAATTAACAATATTTTCATGATAAATTCTGTACAAATATAAATTCTTAAACTATACAAACTACAAACGTTGTAAGTTGTTATATCGAGTAGATTATAGTTTGGCACTTAATAAAACACTTAATATTAAACATAAATGTCTTCAAAGTTCAAAGGTGGTCACTATACTGGACATAAAAATTATTTACCATATTTACTTTACACTATATACTATATATAGTATATTAATAGTTAATTACTAGTAGATTAATATATACTATATTAATCTATGTATTGAAAGTTCACTTGTCTCAGAATTTTGACCACATACTTACACAGACTTACTTGTCCATCATTCATCATATTTTTTGTAATGGAATATACATCCATATTCAATCATCACGCATCATACATCACACATGTATACATGAAACATTTAGTGAGTATAATAATTTGGAATTTGGAACATCTCTCAATTCTCAATCCAACTTCGTACTGCATAGAAAATTTGGAACTTAAAGATGTATGTAGCACATGTGATTCTCATCAGCCAATTTTCGATTTCCTATTTGTTGTGTTTTGTGTTTTATATTTTATAAATTGTAAACTCATCAATATTATTTTAGCAAAAACGCATGGAAAAAAAGAATAATTTATTTGATTGAAAAAAGCACCAAGTTGAAAATCACTATTATCCATTATCTGAATCACGAATCATTTCTTTTTTCTTCCATTTCACCCTGAAGGAGGAAGAAGGAGGAACATATAGAACAAGTAAATAAGTAATCCTGGAAACTAGAAGATATAAGATAAATAAACAATCAAATATCATAATCGTTATGCCTGTTTTAACGACCCAGAATTTTTTCCTCAATGGACCCGTCTTCTTTCTCTCCCTTTTTCTTCCTAAAATAAAGAACATAATAAACAGAAGGAAATGAATTAGAATGATTTTTTTATCGCTTATCATTGTGCATTGTGCACTGTGCATTGGACTGGAGTGTTGGAGCATTGGAGTATCCATTATCTATTATCTGTTATCTATTACTAACCTGCTGAGTACGAGGAAAATACAGCCATTTAGTAAGTATACGAAAAACACCGCCCATCCCATGTAGAAGGAGAAGCCTAATAAAAAATGAAGACAGGTTAGAAATTTGTAGTAAGTATTTCTGTTTTGTATTTTGTACTACAACCGAAAAAAATTTGAAATCGTTGTATCAACAATCGACAATTAATACTTACCATAAACAACAGCTGACCCTTTGGGATGATTAAAAGGTACATTCTTTTTTTCATAGCCAACTAAAGTAGCGGTCACTTCCAGAACTACGAGAACGGTTAACACTGAAAAATGATTCCATAAACCACAAACAATTTGTACCAACTCTGATTTTTTATAAATTGCATAAGCTATAAAATACGATTCTAATATTCAATATTGAGTACTGAGCAATGGAGTGAGGTTTTGTGGAAAAATCAAAAAATCTCACTTGTAATAAAATAAAGTCCAGCTGCAAGCCTTTTATACACATAACGATTGTTTTTAAAGGTATAGAAAGCAGAAAACACGGCCATAAACATGGTGAGAAGACTCATCACCGCAAAAATAGTTACAGTTCGGGTATAATCTACAAAAAAACACAAAACACCGTTTTAAAACTTAAAGCACATTATCCGTGGAAAAAAAATACTTCATGAGATTGAGAATCCAGACTGCACATCAAAATGTTACTGTACGAATAAAAATGTATCTTTTTTTACCAATGATATGCTCGTCCAGTCCTGGATCTCTGATAATTTCATTTTGCTCTGGAAACAATGCGTGTGGTTTACACCAAGCTGTAATTAAAAAACAGACAACAATATAATTGGCACATCATACAAAATACAATGTACACATGACATATTATTACATTTAAATGTCAAAAAATATAAAATTTAGACAATATTCATAAATTCTTTGTAAATTTGGGTCCATATTTTTCTGGCATAGGATGCGAAAACAGAAAATTCCTAATATGTTTGAAATTCATGTGTTAGATGGCGCAGCTCTAGCTGCAACAAAACGTTTGTAAGCTTATCTAGATTCTAGAATCCAGAATCCAGAGTTGTCGAGAGAAGAGAGGTGACATTCTTTATATATACCAGAAATTCTATATAGGGTCTACGTTTCCCGCTTGCTGAAAATGATGATAATATATTTTGGGTGTAAAAATAAGAGGAGCAATATTCTTGTGAATTGTAAACATTCATCATTCATTGTCATCTGTATTTTTCCATTTCCGTTTCCATCACCATCTTTATTTCTATTTCTATTTCTGCTTCTATCAGTAACTGTGGGATCAAAGGATCAAACGTTACAAAGAAATTCATAAAAAAGGAGATGGAAATGACATTTTTACATGTACTTGTCACAAGTCATCATCAGCATCATCATCATCTTTTATGTATCTTCATTTTAATTTTTTACGAGTGAATAAGTACATAAAACTTGAGTCTTGAGTCTTGAGACTCTCATTCCATCCTAGATTCCAGATTCTAGATCCAAGACAATAAAATTCAGCGGACTACTAAAAACTAAAAACTTTTGTGTATACATACAAATAAAAAAACAACATCTTTCCTTGTTTTCTCACCGCCTTTGAACATCAAAGATGATACAAACAGAAAAGAGAAGCATAATGTATAGTGGAAATAGATATCAACATGTTTTTTTAATCATTAAGATTTTCAATTTTTGTTTCAAATTTGACTTGTTACTTGTGGAACTGGAAACTACGGTATTACAATTTTTAACAATTTAGCAAACTCACAACCTGAGGCAGAACAACGTATGATGTAGAACGTAGACTATAGACAAAAGAGAAGTGAGTCGGAAAAATCGTGTGTTAAAAGTCATTACTCAATTCTCTTTTCTATTTTCTGCACTTTTTCCTTCTGGTCTTAATAATGTGAATTGTACATGAAGAAAGAAGAACGAGGACAGAAAAACGCAAGTCGCGTGCAAAAACTCGACAAATGATCGACAGACAGATGAGAGAAAAGGTGCAAGAGTAATAATAAAAGCACGTCAAAAAGGAACTGAAGAAAGAAGCTTCAGCAAAAGAAAATCCTCCTGGAAACTGGGACGACGATAGTGACGATGACAAAGACGAAAACGACGAATGAATGCGAATAATAACACGAAGATGAAGAAGAGTCTTCATCATTTTTCTTCTTGATGCTCTGCTCTCTTCTTCCTCTTCTTCCTATTCTTCTTCCGCTTGGAACATTGGAACATTGGAACATGACAAAGCTTGTTTTCCTTCCTTCCGTCTTGAAACTGCAACCCCTTCTTCTTTATCGCCTTGGTCTTTACATCTTGGCTCTCCTTCTCCTCCCATTTATTTTCATGTACCTATGCCATGATGTTCTCAACATTTACCCACTACCTACATCTCACATTTTACATTTTACACGTATCACTCATCTTTCGTCTTCTCACTCTACAGTATACAGTCTGCAGACTACAGATTTAACATTTAAAGCGGACTGTCTTCATTTCTCTTCCTCTTTCTTCTTTCTCTTCTGTCTCCAATCTCCCATTTAAATCCCAACTACAGTGAAGCATGCAAGGGAAGGGAAGGAAGATGAGCAGTGAGCAGTATATTGCACATTGTACACATGAGGATCATCAGAGTTGAGAGTTGAGAATTGAGCATACAGAATACAGAATACAGTGCCTATCTAATGCGCTTTCATTTGTTAGACTTCATCATTAGTCACTTTCCCTCTCGCTTTCTCTACCTTCTCTTGTCCAATAATAATAATAATAATAACTCGGCAGGTGTTTAATCGTAATGTAAAATCGTAATGCGCCTTCAGAATTTCATGCGTCTAGACTCTTTAGAGTCTGCAGTCTACAATCTACAGTCTACAGTCTACATATTTCCAATACCTTCTGAAATGCTTATGAAAATACTTTTTACTTTATACACTGTCACTGTCAGCTTTAGTAAGATGAAAAAACTAGTAAATCCCTTTACTATTAATCTCTAATGGGAAAATAACTGGATGGAAGATATCTATACAAAATACAATCCCATTTTCTTCATAAATGATTATCTCATCTTTCACTTTTTGAAAGAAAATGTGAAAGGTACGAGCTACGAGGAAAATGTCAGAAATTCCTATCTATCTAGATTCTAGGTTCTAGGTTCTAGATATTTCGGTAGATTATGTGAAATGCGAATGCTGATGTACAATAACATTTTTTTCCTTTTTAAATTTCATGGAAGTAAAAAATGTAAAAAATATAGGGTTTGGAAATTACAAATAAACTGAACTTTGAGTGCATCATAATAATATACTTTCTATTTTCTAATACTTTTTTCAATGAATATTTCAGGGTTTGGAGTTTGGGAATAAGAATAAGAATTGGAAATAGGAAATACAAAATAAAAGAACTTGAGACTTGAGCCTAGAGACGTGAAATACTGGGAAAAATTTCAGTAAAAGTATTATTTACTCCCAAATACCTACAACCAACAACCTACAGAAGTTAGAGGAAAGAGGTTCATGTGTAACGTGAATGTATACAGCACATTTGGTACAAGTATTAAGCATGCCTGAAAGTTTATGTAATTGAAATTTTGACAGTTTAGCAGTTTAGGTTCCCGCTGAGCGTTGTCCCGCCGCATGCTGACAGCGGTATTACAATTTACAATTCACAATCCCAAAGAAAAAAGATATTATGCACAGTGCATATTGCACATGTATCAGAATATTACTAAGAGAGAGAGAGAGAGAGAGAGAGAGAGAGAGAGAGAAAGTGAAACTA
>JAQGBH010006632.1:0-12161 GCA_034698265.1 Sminthurinus aureus
TTTTAGAAGTCTTGGTGAATGCAAGCTATAGTACTTTGTTTTGAATTCACAAAACTAATAAAGCCCCTATAGAAAAAATGATAAAGCACAACAATTCCTCTTTGCCGCATATTGCTTGTCGCATGTAGCTGCGAATGTGAATAAATTGAGATTCGATTAATGTTGGGGAATTTGAACGCCGTTTGTAAAATTTGTGAAGAACGGGAGTGCTCACATTGCCACAGTTTTTTCTTCTTTCGGTAAGTTTGTCTGAAGTCGAACAGCAGTTTAAATCGTAATGGTAATATTCATGTATAATGTTGACTATTTACTGTTCAAGTGCACCATATCTCCTCCTATTCCATCCAATTTGAATTACTCCAAAAGGGACTTAAACTTTAAACCTTGTGTTCCAACCAGCAATACATACCTCACGAAATATCTCCACATATTTTTCCCGCCTTTTCTACACGTGATGAGAAACTGTGTAGATATTTATTTTCATCAGTTTTTGAAGTTTTCAAAGTTCGTGCGTCCTTTGATGTTTATTTTGATGCTAGTTGTTTGACGCTTGACACTTGACATTTGAAGAAGGAAAATAGCCACGACAGATTGTAGACTGCAGACAAGGGACAAGACACAAGCTGAATTCTGTCATTTTGATGATGTGATGACAACTCATTACAATCTGGAATCGAGTAAATGGTACAAAGACAACGCAGAACAGTAGGACAAAATGTTTATTCTGTTGAGTTTGTATATTAAAAATCATGTATATTGTTCAAATGATGACAAATTCATGAATAATTCAATTGGACAAACATTACATAAATTAAGCGGAGGAGAGAGGAGAGAAGAAAGGCAAAGGGAATGGAAATGTATTCATGATCAATGATCATGTGAATGACAATGACGATTATTATGTTCATTTTTATATCAAGTACACAAAATTCATGTTGTCTTTGCCTTTTCATGTCATTTGTACTTGCATTTTGTACATGTGTAAATGGGTAAATGTGAAAAAGTGTGACTTTGGACTTGGCATTTTCTGACTTTTGATTTCCACTTGACGTATAAAAGAAGCTTCCGATTCCATCAAAACCATCAAACTCAAATCATCAACAAACACAACAACAACAACAACAAAGAAAAAGAAGAAGAGACAAATCTCAAAATAAAAATCATCATGCTCAAATACGTAAGTGCACCATTCCAAAATTCTGGATTCTGGTTTCGTAATTTTGATGAAATTTTCATACAAAAAAATTGAAAAGTGCGCCATTAGGATTCCGTGGATAAATATTTCGTCGTCAGTGTTTTTGTTTTTGCTCCAAGTGAAAAAGTTGTGAATGTCCTCGAGTTTCTCCACTCGAAATTTGAGAACCTAAAATTCAAAGATTTGAAACTCGTTTTAAAATTTTTTGGACTTTGTAAAGTGATATTGAAGTGAAATCTGAAACGTTTTTGAGCTGGATATTTTTCTTCACTCTATCCCAATGGACACTTGTGTATTGACTTGTGAAAACAAAATTCCAACTGTGCAAAACATGCGGCATGGAAAAAAGTGAGTGAATTTTCTAATGGATTTTTTGTGTCTGTGTTTGAAATTTGCAGGTTGTTTTGATGGCCTTTTTGGCTGTGGCGTTTGCCCGTCCTCAAGAGAAACCGGAAGTGACGGTCGTCGAATCAGTGGACGAGAACAACGGAGATGGAACTTACAGATACGTCAGCGCACTTTCTGACGGAAGTCGATCTGAACAAAAAGGATATTTGAAACCAAATCCAAATCCAAACCCAGAAAATCCCGAATCCAACCAAATCCAAGGTTTTAATTTTTAATAAATGGAGATAAAATGAATCTCTTTTTGTGTTTCGTAGAAAATTCCGGAGATTAAAACCACCTTTTGTGTTGTGTGTTTTTAGTGATGGAAGGATCTTACACTTTCCTCGGAGAAGACGGACAACCAATCGTAAGAAACAAATAGATGAAATATTTTTACACGGTTTTGTATTTGAAAAATGAGACTAAATAAATTTTTGTTTGATTGTGCAGACCATCACTTACATTGCCGATGAAAATGGGTGAGTTTTCACTTTCAAATATTTTGCTTTATTCCCACGCCGTTTATTACAATTACGAGTTTTGGAGCCAACATTTACTGACAGATTAATTATTTATTTATATCTATTGAAGCGCTTAATCAATCAACTATTTAATGTTGTTTTTTTTTATTTTTTCCCCACAGATTCCAACCCTCAGGTGACGCAATCCCAACTTCTCCT
Organism: Sminthurinus aureus; assembly: GCA_034698265.1. Taxonomy (NCBI): domain Eukaryota; kingdom Metazoa; phylum Arthropoda; class Collembola; order Symphypleona; family Katiannidae; genus Sminthurinus; species Sminthurinus aureus. The sequence goes on from JAQGBH010006632.1 coordinate 2,263, forward strand.
CCTCAACCCGGTAAAATTTACTTCTTTTTTCCAACTACTTGAAGTTTAAACCAATGCAATTCATTATCGATTTTAATCAACTTTCCGTTGTTCATATTTCAATTTACAGAATACGTCAAGAAGCTCGTTGAGTTGCTCACCAGAAACGCTGCTGCTCAAACAGCCGCTGCTGGCAAATAAAAACATCCCATTTCACTAACTTTTTGTTAAATTCCTAAAAAAATAATTATAACTCTAGTTAGTTAATTCAGTTGATGTTGTTTTTGAATTCTGTGTTATAATTTAAACTGAATTTAGCTAAATAATTGAACATTCCTAAAAATGAATAAGGACTTGAGAGGAGAAAACCAAAAAGAGGGGAAAATTTTACCACAAATAATTTTGATCCTTTTTCACTATATTTTTGTATCTTGCATTTTGTATTTTGATGATATTAAAAAAATGTTTAACATTTACCATTTTCAAATGCCAGTTGTCAATTTTTACTTTATCTGGTCATTTTATGTTCCCTTCGTAGTCATCTAAAATTATGTGAACTGAAGTTTTGTCTCTAGAAATAAAAGGAGAGCGAAGGAAAGTGCAAAAATCCCGTATTGTGTGTTAAACGCTGCATTTCTTTATGCATATTTAGAAAATTGTGTGTGAGTTTGAAGAATAAATTGGAATTATCGGGCGTATTACGGACGGCTGAAGAAATTTTCCAAAAGTTTATGATCAAATGATACGATGCTCATGAAGTGGAAATTCCCCATTAAAAAATAGCCACGTTCAAATTATTCAAATTAGGTCAAACTAATCAATGACATATTTTTTGAGCGGCGTCAAAACTAGGCAAGGAAAACCAAAAACGGGTGCGTTTGAAATTTCAAATATCACGATTCATTTGAACGCCGCGTATAAAAGTTATACACTTTGTGCAGTGATTCGAGCGTCAGATCGATACTCCAGTACGTCATCATGTAAAGAGATTGATAAATTTAAGCTTCCTGGTTTTGTACTTGAAATATGTACAATGTACAGCATTTCATTTAATTTAGTTGTTTTTTTTTGCCATGTCTCTCTTACTAAAATTTAAAGTGTCTAAAACAAAACAAAAACATTGGAATAGAATGTTTTCAAATTTCAAAAAATCCATAAATGATTCAGTGATCCAAGTTTTGTATAGGTACATGCACACAGATAAATGTATAATGAAAGGGGGGTTGTCCAAAATACAAAACATCCAAAGTTTGGGCAATCGAGCTGCACATCACCCAGTATGTATCTACATAAGAGTAGAATCAACCTGCCAGATTTGCTGGCTTATGATCTTCACAATTTCAGCGGATCTTACACGACAGTTTTTTAATTGCGTCAAAACACGGAAAACGAGTGCTTTTAAAATTGCACATATCGCTCCGTATCATATGTATTTCATTTGCACGCCGTTCACAAAGTCTATGCACTTTGTACCAAGTCTTTACCTGAAGATGATAAGAAGTTCAATTTCAGCTCTTTTTGAATCAATCTTGTACTTGTATATTATTAATTACATATCAGATCGCACCCGGAATTCTAAACGTGCAACTTGAAACATTTCATGGATTTTCTGCTACTTGTCAAAATCATGTTTTCAGCTCTCAAACTGAAATGCAAATTACGTTGATAGTTTATCACTTTTTTCAAAAAAAGAGCACAATGCAGCAAGAAATAAGTGAACTAATTCATAGTTGGTGATAGTTAACTGTTAAATTATTTTAAACGGCGTCAAGAAGTAACAAGGATTTAGCATTTTATTATACAAATATTTCTTCTTATTGTTAGTTAATAAATTCAATATAATTTCCCGATTCCAGGTTATTTCAGCATAGAGGATTTGTGAAGTTCCAAATCCGTTTAATTTGCATGTGTGTCGAATGTCCAAATGCAAGTCTGCCACTTTCATCATGTTTCCAATTTTCAATGTAGAATATGAAATCTTAAGTTGCAAGGATGAACGAAACGGTGCATCTACAATCTACAATCTACATTCTACAGCATTTCTGCGTCTCAGTTTCACTTTTTGTCTCTGTGTTTCCTCTCTAGTCATGCCTGCATAATCTTAGTGACTTGTTTTAATTCGAGCCACTCCTAAATGCAGAACTGCAGAGAAGTTGTAATTTTAAATTTGTGTAAATATTCTTTTGGTTCTGAGTCCATCAATTTTCTTGATCTCGTTATCCATTTTCCATTTTCCTTGGCACGTGAATATTTTTTCTAAGGGCGTCGAGTCTAAAAGTCATCTGCTTTTTCTTCTGAAATGAACAATAAATAATCTGAATTCCAAATTCCGGATTATGGATGATGATGATTGATATACAATACACACCGTAAACTCTAGACTGCGACTGTAGAAAAAGCATTAGATAATGTTGCAGCTTGACGCCGGTTAGAAAAATCAACCTCTTTGATGTTGGTCAATTTGTTCAGTTCCTGAATTTCTCGGATGCGAAGCTTCAAATCGCGTACAATTGAATAGCAACAAAAATAAAAAGAGTCCAATTCTTAACAGTGATGTGATTCGTAAATGTAGCAGCTTGACATCTTTTCACAAGTTTGGCTGCAATGTACATTTCTGTTGACATTTCTTTGACTTGATCATTTGACTAGTGTCTGGAATCTTGGGTTTAAAGTCTATTCAAATAGGTATAATGGTGAAGTCCATGTTATCGGATTTGGAACAGGAACCTTCTGATCTCTTCTTTAAAACTGGCAGTTTATAACAATTTTTAGCAAGTAGAGTTGAAATAGGAAAAAAGTGCCCTACGGTATTTTATATATAGAGTAGGCCAATTAATAAATCAGGGAAGGAATTTTTTCCCAGCCTCCGAGTTTTGTCTATCTTAAAGAGCACACTTTTCTGGTACTTTTTTGTCTGGTGACGAAAAACCGGATGTTTTTAGTTTCGGAGCTGGAGCACTTTGAACAAGGGAAGAATTTCAATAAAAAATCACCATTTTTTCTTCCTTCGCGTGTAGATAACGAACTAGGAACATACGGTTTTTGCTCCCATAGCAAAAAAGTACCAAAAAATTGTGCTATTTTAGATAAGCAAAACCCCAAGGCTGAGAAAAAATGTCTTCATCACTTTTTTAAAAATTTCAGTGGCCTAAATCACACAGAAATACCATACCCCTCTGAAAAATAAACGCAACTTTTCATTTCCATGTCAATTAAAGTTGAACTTGTGTTATATGTGTTCTGTGTGCTGTGATTTTCCACATTTTCCCTATTCAGAGATTTCACACTTGCTAGAAACATTGAAAAGTTTTAGTTTAACGTTCTTGATGAAAAGTGAGCAAAAGAAACATGTTTATTAAATGACTGAAAGAAAATTCAAAATAAATCGTCATAACAGTAATCGTAAAATCCAATGAACGAAATTGCTTGAACTTCCAATTCTTATCCAATTTTTATGAATACAAAGCACAAGATCCAAAAGTTTGAATTGCGCGACAAAAATTAAATCAAGAATGGGAATTTGTGCATGTTTTTTCCAGTAAATGTTTTCTTTCTGTACAAGGAAAAGCATGCAACATTTTATTGCATGTGTTCTGTCTGCTTTCTTCTTTCGGCCTGCCTGACAACTTTTGCATCGGAAAAATATTTGAAAATCGAAAAGAGTGAATAAAGTAGAATTTGGTTTGCCTTTGTGCAGTTTGGACGCCATTTGTAGAATTTGTGAACATGAGACGCCGATTAACAACTTAAGAAAATCTTCTGATGTCAGTTGTATGAAGTTGAGCAGCTGAATAATTGTAAATTACACGGGTAGTAACCACGTTTTGACTGTGTAGAGTTGACTTTATGCATGTAAAGTTAAAGTGTAGTGTAGTGTTGACTTTATATAGAGTAAACGGGAAAACAATGATTACACGTATTTCTTATTTCTTGTAAAATCAAAATACTAAATGCACATGGTTAGTGCACGTTTAAAAATTATTGTATGAACTGGGAGAAAAGGAGAAATATGCTTCATTTTATCAAATGTTTAAATCATAAGTCAAAGGACTTTTGACAATGTAACTGAAAGTGTGCTGTCAGTTTCCACGAAAACTGTTAAACTTGTAATTCAATGTGGATCGTGGATGACAAATTTGTATGAGCGGCTTCAAAATTGGAAAAACGAGTGCCTTAAAAATTTCGAATATCATGATTCATTTGAACGCCGTCTATAAAAATTATGCACTTTGTGCAGTGATTCGAGCGTCAGATAGATACTCCAGTATGCCGCCATGCCATGTAAGGAGGTTGATAAATTTAAGCTTTCTGGTTTTGCACTTGAAATATGTACAGCATTTCATATAATTTAACCGTTTATTTCACCATGTCTCTCTTACTGAAAGTTAAAAGTCTACAAAAAACAAAAACATTGGAATAGAATTTTTTCAAATTTCAACGAATTCATAAATGATTCAGTGATTCAAGTTTTGTATATACGTACAATTTACACAGAGAAATGTATCATGGAAGAGTAGGGTTGTCCAAAATACAAAATATTAAGTTAAGCAATCGAGCTGCACATCCCCCAGTATCCAGTATGTACCCAGAGAGAGTACACTCTACCTGCCAGATTTGCCGGCTTTTGATCTTCACAATTAGACCTGACCTTACATGACAATTTTTTTGAGTTGCGTCAAATCACGGAAAACGGGTGCTTTTAAAATTTCACATATCGCTCCATATCATATGTGTTTCATTTGCACGCCGTTCACAAAATTTATGCGCTTCGTACCAAGTCTTTAAATTAAGATATAAAAGGGTAGAGTTCAGCTCATTTTGTATCAATCTTGTACTTATATGATCATTTATCAGGTCACAACCTGAATTTTAAACGTGCAGATTGAAACATTTCGTGGATTTTCTTCTACTTTCAAACTTATGTTTCCATCCCTCAAACGGAAATGCAAATTACATCTATAGTTTATCACTTTTTAGAAAACAGCGCAAAGCTCGAGGATTTTACTATACTGAGCGTCAGTTTGCGACTGATGACGGTTAAAGTACTTTAAACGGCGTCAAGACGTAACAAGGATGTTGGTATTTTTCTTCCACTCCTTCGCAATTCCTGTTAAATTCTTCGTAGTTTCTAGTTTTTTCATCAGTGACGAAATGTAAAGTTCCGAATAAGTTTGACCCACGTTTTAAGATAAAAATGTGAATGAAAAATGCAAGTTATATGAAGATGGTTCACCTTTTATTTGTGTTCTTCATACTTCACTCATTCTCGCTCATCTTTATCACCACAGTCAAGCCGAGCCGAGGACTAAACTGTGCATTTTCATTTCAGCTTTCGCATTTATTTACTCCAGTTGCTGTTCTGCAGTCTGTTTTCAGATGCCGACTTTTCATACTAAAACACAGGTATTTCGCCCTGGAATCGTTTTTCTGGAGACGAGACGGAGGACGAAGTACCATTTAAATTTGCTGCGGGCTAAATTTGCACCTGTGTCTTTAATTACAAATGTTCTAGGTTTCTCATCATCTTTTGAATTTTCAATCTAGAGTAAGAAATCTTAAGTTGCAACTTGCAAGGAAGAAAGAAACGGCGCATCTACAATCTACACTACAATCCACCGTATTTCTGCGTCTCAGATTTACTCTTGTTCTCTCTGTGTTTCCCTCTATTTACAATTTACGTCTGCAGATACAATCTAAAAAATGTATATAAATATCCCTGTTGGTTCCGAGTCCATCAATGTGATTTTGTTATTCATTTTCCATTTTCAAGTTTTCTTAGCACGTGATTTTTGTTTCGAAGGTCGTGGAATCGTCTTATTTTTCTTCTTCTCAAATGAAAAATGAATAATAATAAATAATCTGGGTGACGATTGATGTACAATGCACACCAAAGACTGTGGACTGCGACTGTAGAAAAAGCTTTTGATACGATCAAGAAATGATGCAGCTTGACGCCGGTTAGAAAAGTCAACCACTTTGATGCTGGTCAAATCAACAGTTCCGGCAGTTCTCTCTAAAAAAGCTTCAAATCGCGTACAATTGACTAGCAATAAAAATAAAGAGAGTCCAATTCTTAACGGAGACCTACATGTAGCACATTTATATGATATTTTTGCACAAGTTTGACTGCAATGTACTTTTCTGTTGACATTTCTTGGGCTGGATCATTTCACCAATCTCTAGTCTCAAGCCTATTAAAATAGACACAATGGCACAATTCATTCACTGGAAGCTGGACTGAAGACAATTCACAAGTACAGTTGTCATTTTCCTTTCTCTCCCCGTTTCCGTTTTCACGCGGCATGAAAAAACATTCCTAAAATAATTTATAAGCAAATCAAATATCCATTTTCTCGCATTCAATGTTCGATGCTCAATTCTCTTTGCTCGATACTCGATACTCGATACAATTCAAGAGCAAATAAATCCATACACGATACAAAACTCACAATTCAGAATACAGAGTACGACTGGGCCCATTCATCGTTCAAATCAACAGCAAAGTCAATGGTCAGTAGTGAATTTGATGGCATTTCCATCAAAAACACACTGGGAGGGAATTCGTACTTTTAGCACGGTGTTAAATCGGTGCTATGTTAAATTTAGCACTCGTCGCATTCTCGTACTATACATTTTAAATGGGAATAGCACCGTGTTAAATTTAGCACTGATATAGCACCGCTGCTGAGTGTACGAGAATTCCCTCCCTGATTTCTAAATAAACATGGTAAAATTGAGGTAGACAAATAAAAACTTGTTAAAGTTAAACAGTGTGAATTTTGTGTTTCATGGTAAACTACATATTCTTGAATTTGGAACAGCGGTTTTGTAATCTTGTATTTGACAGTAGCAGTTGATAACAATTTTTATCAAGTGGCGTTGAAATAGGACAAAATCTGATTGGAAGGTGATTTTACATTTCAAAGTCAATTAATGTTGAACTTGTGTTGTTGTGTGTTGGATTTTACACATTTTCTATATATAGATTGCACTGTTTACATTTGCCATAAATAATAAAAAAATTAGTGTGACATTATCTATGAAAATTGAGCCAAAGAAATTATTTATTAAATGGCTGAACGAAAGTGCAAAAATAATCGTCATAACAGTAATCGTAAAATCCAATGAACGAAATTGCTTGAACTTCCAATTCTTATCCAATTTTTATGAATACAAAACACAAGATCCAAAAGTTTGAATTGCGCGACAAAAATTAAATCAGGAATTGGGAATTTGTGCATGTTTTTCCCAGTAAATGTTTTCTTCCTGTACAAGGAAAAGCATGCAACATTTTATTGCATGTGTTCTGTCTTCTTTCTTCCTTCGGTCTGCCTGACAACTGTTGCAACGGAAAAATATTTGAAAATCGAAAAGAGTGAATAAATCAGAATTTGTTTGACTTTGTGCAATTTGGACGCCGTTTGTAGAATTTTTGAACATGATACGGTCTCCGGTGCTCTCAGCTTGCATCGAGATCGACTTGTAAGCGTAAATTCTACTTGTAGTAATCACGTTGACCAGAGCATATATTAAGGAAAATTGACTAGTCACAAAATTTTAGAAAAAGGATAAAAATGATACCCTCTGATTTCCAAAAACACAGGGCAAAATTCCTAAAAAAAAAAAAGGAAAAAGAAATTCAAAAGCAGATTTCGCATTTTCGGACTATAGTTAACGCCGCCGATACTTTGTTTGAATTTTGGGCAGTTTTACGTCGTTTTTAAGCCTTTTTCTTATTCTTTGAACCAAACTTTCCAGCAAAATTTTCTGGCTGACATACAAACAGGGAACTTTTTTTTGAAAATGCCAAATTTTCAGAGGTAAACTCTAGGTACACACTTTTAGGACTAGGCACAAAATTTGAGGATTAGGAACAAAAAAATGTGCCTAGTTAACATGCTAAAATATCCCCTGACATTGACTGTTCGTTCGGGTAAATCGGTTCTCCTCCCAATTAAATCTAGCTTGAATCATTCAGAGTTCAGAGTAATTTGACGCGTAATTTGAACTTTAAAACTCGTGTTCCAGGAAAAAAAGTAACTCGTAAAATATTTAAATAAGCGAATTTTGTACGTGTTTTGTACACGTGATGAGACATTGTGTTGACATGTTTTTACAATTTTTTAAAGTTCTTACAATTAGAATAGAATAGAAGTGATTTATTATACTGTATGAGGTATAAAATTACTGTTGTTTTCGTACCCGGACAGTCTACAGCTAAAGAGACAGAGTGTGTCCTTGTGTCCTTTGATGTGTATTTTGATGTTTGACGCTTGTCGTCTGAAGCAGAAAAATAGCCACGGCAGATTGTAGACTGCAAACAAGATATCAGAAACAAGCGGAATTCTGTCATTTTGATGATGTGGTGACAGCTCATTACAATCTTGAATAGAGTAAGTGGTACAAAGACAACGCAGAACAGTATAATAAAATGTTAATCTTGTTGACTTTGCATATTTAAAATCATGTATATTGTTCAAATGATGATAAATTCATGAATAATTCAATTTGACAAACATTACATAAATTAAGCGGAGGAGAGAGGCAACAGGAGAGAAGGAATATTCATGATCATGATATGATGTTCATTTTTATATCAAGTACACAAATTTTGTTGTCTTTGTAGTTTCATGTCATTTGTACTTGTATTTTGTGCATGGGTAAATGTGCAAACGTGTGACTTTGGACTTGGCATTTTTTGACTTTTGATTTCCACTTGACGTATAAAAGAAGCTTCCGATTCTATCAAAACCATCAAACCCAAATCATCAACAAACACAACAACAACAAAGAAAAAGAAGAAGAGACACATCTCAAAATAAAAAACATCATGCTCAAACTCGTAAGTGCAACAGTTTACAAGTTTGGACTCTAATATCGTAATTTTGATGGAACTTTCATAACCAAAAGTCGAAAAATGCAAATTGAGATTGACCCGTTGGGATTTCGTGAAAAAATCATACCATGGAAACATATTCCCGTTTCAGTGGATTTGTTACAAGTGGCAAAATTGTGAATTTCCTCAAACTTTTCTAGTCGGAATTCGAAGACCTGAATTTTGAAATTCCTAGTGAAAGTTTTTGAACTTTGGAAAGTGGTTTTGAAGTGAAATCTAAAATGTTTTTGTGCTGAACATTTTTTCACTGAATCCCAATGAAAATTTTGTAGTATTGACTTGTGCAAATAAAATTTGTGTGAGAAGATGGAAAACGGTGAATGGAAAACATTTAGGAAATTTTTAATTGTGTTTGTGTTTAAAATTTTCAGGTTGTTTTGATGGCCTTTTTGGCTGTGGCTTTTGCCCGTCCTCAAGAGAAACCGGAAGTAACGGTCGTTGAGTCAGTTGACGAGAACAACGGAGATGGAACTTACAGATACGTCAACGCTCTTTCTGATGGAAGTCGAACTGAACAAAAAGGATATTTGAAACCAAATCCAAATCCGAACCCAGAAAATCCCGAATCCAACCAAATCCAAGGTTTGCTATTTTATTACATGGAGATGAAATGAATCTTTTTTATTCTACTTGTAAGCAATTCCAGGGATTAAAACCACCTTTTATGTTGTGTATTTTTAGTTATGGAAGGATCTTACACTTTCCTCGGAGAAGACGGACAACCAATCGTAAGAAAAACAACACATTAAATATTTTTATAAGGCTTTCCATGTGAAAAATGAGACTAAAATGAATTTTAATTTGTTTGTGCAGACCATAACTTACATCGCTGATGAAAATGGGTGAGTGTTCGTTGTCAAATATTTTGAGTCGTTCCAACGCCGTTTATTAAAATTACGAGTTTTGGAGCCTACACTTATAGTCAGATCGTCAATTGTGCCGGAATTTATTAGAATCCACGTAAGTGAAGGATCCGATATAACAAGCATCACGCAAGTGGAGAATCCTAGATAACTAGATTCAC
>JAQGBH010006633.1:0-12159 GCA_034698265.1 Sminthurinus aureus
AAAAAAAACTTTGGTTCTGAATCTCTGGTTCCAAAGAAGTTTGTTATTGACCATACCTTGTTAAGTATAGTGCCTTGAGAATACAGACTTTGAATTTTGAATCCCATTATACACTAGAGCCAAAACATGCTGGTTACGGCTGGAAGACCTTGTGGTCCCTGTTGTAAAAGCAGAAAGGTTTTATATTTAAGAACTGGCTCATTGTTCATCGCATTGTTTGAGGTGGTAAGTAACAACACTTTTACTCCTTCCCTGTATGCCTGCTTTTGTTTTCCTACTCTTGTCAAATACAAAATTTTATGTTTATGATTGTGATTGACAGTTTTTTGGATGCACAGTGATTGGAGCATGTTTGGGAATTGCAGTCACTAATGACATTATTGAAAGACAAGGAATATACTGGCTCAGTACGGAATTTCACCTACTTTCTCCTTGTTTCCTTTACTGCTGAAAATTACGCCAAAGAATGTTATACGTTTTATTATGTAATATGTAATTTATATATTATGAATGATGAAAGGCGAATGAATTAACAGACTGTTCATGTTATTTGAATTTTGTGATAGATTTTCAGTGCATTTGGCAATCTAGTTGTGCTCTTCTTTTTACATTATCTGGGATTTTGCTATTAGTCGCTCATACTGAGGTACGCAAAATAACAACTGGTACTTTGTCCTTGTATAATTCTGATTCATTCAATGTCAAGTATCAACGACAGCGGTGGAAACCTTAGAACATGAAAGTTTACAGCACATTTTAAACAATAAATTTTATCCTGTTGAAAATATTTCAGCGTTCCAAAATCTGCTGCATCTTGTACATTGCGATTGTCATCTTTGTTCAACTTGCATCTTTAACTGGACTGGGTTTCACATTTTTTAAAGTTCCTGCATTCAATCTTTTCATCCCTTTTGTATTCCCAAGAGCCTATTTCTGCTGGGTTGCCCTGGCGTATTATTTGGAGATTAAATTGTATCCCGATGGATTTCCACCACCTCCTCGACAGACGCCAAAGGAAGTCAAGTCTTTGCCACATTGGAGTCCGAAAGAATCCTCTCTTCATTACAAAGGAGATGGATAAAATAAATAATTGATAAGTTATAAGTTACTAACGTTTGATTTAAATAAAATGCTTCTTGTTTCATATTTCATAGCAATTATCAATCATCAAGCAATATTACTATTTTTCTGACATTCAGTTTTTATATTCAAAGTAAAACAAAACACAGAAGCAGCGACAGATTTTGTAGTTACAATTTTTTATTTTATATGAGAAAAGCAGCAACAACAATCCAATCGAATCGTCTCACTCGAGATCGTAATCCGTCCATAATCGCTTTAATTTCTGCCAGTTCCATCTGCAGTTTTTTGAAATTGAAAATCAAAAATTGCAATCTAACATCTGAACATGAGTCCCATAATCTTTATATAGGAAAAAATAGTAAACTGAAAATTCAAAGGTTAGTTTATTTTTTATTCCTTTTAGTCGACTGATTTTTTCTAATTGTTCCTTTGCTATTCCTTTTTGATGTTGAACTTGAGTTTCATGTTGACCGATGACGAGATTTAAATGCTGAATTTGACTTTGTAGAGTCGTTTGAATCTCTGCTTGAGAATCGAGTTGATTGATTTTTTCTAGTTGTTGATTTATTATTCCTTTTAAATCTTGAACTTGAGTTTCATGTTGACCGATGACGAGATTTAATTGATGAATTTGGGTTTGTAGCGTCCTTTGAATCTCCGTTTTCTCTCGGTGTAGAGAAATTACTTTTTTTGTGTACTTGTTGATTCTCTCTTCCAGTTCTGCGATTTTTTCCTTATCTTTATTCTCTGTTTCATTATCTTTTTCAATCGGTTCAACTTTCAGGGCTACTTTCTCTTGTTGATGATCCTGTGTTTTAGAGTCTTTAGCTTTTTCTTGAGAGGATTGAGTAATATTCAACAGATGAAGCTCATCAACATTCAATTTAATGTCAGAATTGTTGTCTAGAGCTGACTGCATTTTGTCTTGTAAAGTCGTAGCTGAAAATTCATTCTTGATATTATCGTCAGAGTCCAGAGAGAATGATGAAACATCTATTTTTTTATACTCGTTATTGACATCGTTTTGTATGGTTCCTTGAGTTTCATCACCAGTTTCATCACCAGTTCTTGTTTGACTGTTGCAATTTGTACATAATCTGATTCCCTAGACTTGATCATTGATCATAATAATATATTATCTATCATAACTTTAATCTAAAATTAGGATGGAAAATGTTTTAAAAACAAAGGTCCGTTGGAAAAATAATTTAGCTTTTCGATTACTATTTATCTGGGACTATATATTATCATGTTTCAAGGATTCGTAGCAAGAAAAAAATTCAAAAATAAAATTTATGACTAGAGAGAAAAAAAATCGTTCGTTATTTTTTTTCGTTATCTTTTGTCTCGACATGAAATTTTCGTTCACTTCTCTGCTGACTTCCGAAGAGTAAACATCAAAAACTTTTAAGGATAAGAAATTAAGTATTTTAGTCAAAGCTTTTTAACCTTTGTGGCCAAAGACTTCATCCAGAATGGATACTCGTTCTGGTAAGTGTATTATTATATTCCATTTTATTCTGTTTCAAATTTCCATTTTTTTCGTATAAATAATTTATGAATAAAATGGTATTTTTGTGTTTTTAATTTTTCTCATTATCAAAGTTTAAAAATAATAATTCTTCGTTTTATTTCATTATTTTTATACAGATGGAAGTGATAAAAAAGACGAAAATCAAAGTGTAAATCCACCTCCTACCAAAAAACAACAACCAACAGCAAAAAAGAAAAAACCCGAGAGTCCAAAACCAAAATTGACCGCTGTTGCAAAACGGAAAAAACAACGGGTGAGTTTATTCAAAAATGAATAATTGTATAATAATATGTTTTATTTTTTAACATAGGTTGACATTATTTATTTTATTTGTGAATTAATTTGTATTTTATATTATTATTATTAGGAGGAGTTAGCCCAGAATAGCAATATAAAATCTGTTGCAGATTTTTTTTCGAAAAAATCCAAAATTTCTCCTTCTCCTGGTTCTTCGTCGTCTGTTTCAGATGAACCTTGTTGCTCCCAGACTCTTTTGGATGATCCTTCTTCCTCTTCAAATACGAATTCCTCTGTGAAAATTGACTTTTCTTCAATCGATGTTCCTTTGCCTGCAACTGCTATGGATCTCTCAATTTCTTTTGGTGATGGTGATAAGGATTTTTCAACCACCCATGGAAATGTAAGTAACTAATAATAAGAATATAATAATATTATACAAAGAGAAACATAAAGAAAAGATGAAATAATTATTAAATTAAGTGGATAATTGATCATAATAATATTATCTAGCATTTCTCTAGCCTCATAAAATATTTACTAGCATTTCGTAGACTTGATAATTGATCATAATAACATATTATCTATCATTTCTCTAGCCTTTTATAACATATTATTATTATTCCCTAGACTTGATTATTGATTATAATAATATATTATCTAGGATTTCTCTAGACTCATAAAATATAAAGTTTGTATATTTTTTTCCACACAGGATCTTTTGGAAATGCAAGACTCGGCTTCAGATGACAGTCCCCTTTCCTGTGATTTTGTTCCAACTCTTCAGGATGAGGAGTTTGAGGAAAATGATGATGATGATTTTGAAGATGAATCAATGATTTCGAATAATTTATTGGAAATTGAACATGAAAATGAGGAAGAGGAATTTGAAACTGTTACACCTCAAGAAAATGATAACGAAGAAGATGATGATGTTTTACATCGAAAATATAAAATTCCAGAGGATTTTAATTTTTACCTGGATAGATCTCGTCATCTTAAGAACAAAATATTCTTCCAATGTGTTCTGGATTGTCAAAGAAATCCTAAATTTGTAAATGGAACAAAATGTGAAAAATCGAAAATCCTTCAAAATATGATAATTGAGTTATGGAATAGGTAAACATTTTATAAATTTTTATAAAATCTATTTCCTTTTTATTTTAAATTTTTTGAATAAGAAAAATAATATTTTGTTTTACTTTCATGTTTTTTTTTACAATTTAATTAATTTCTTATTTTTATTTTTTTTTATTTGAATTTTCTCTAGTCCCAGAATAAGACACGGTACAATAACCGCATCACAAGCTTCTGATGTTCTACAACCCCATGTACAAAACCACACTCCTCTACCTCTCAGACAACAACTATTTCTCTTGAAAGGAAGTCATAAATACAGCCATCATGCTTTCAAAAGTCTCTTAGAGTCAAGAGGAGAAGACTCAGGACTCACATCTGCTCAATTATTGGGACTCAAAGCAGAACCCATCTTTGTCAAGTTTTTGGAAAAGGATTATGAAGGAAAAGTTAAAGGAATTGTTCACAAAAAATTCCAAGGAGAAGTAATTTGTCGTGAAAAATACTGCTGCTCTCCTGGTAATTAAACTTATTTCACTAAAGTCCAATAATAATTAATAATTATTTTAGTTTATGGAGATTTAAAATGAATAATTTTTGAAATAATACTTTTATTTGAACATGTGTTTTTGTATACTAATTCCTTTTATTATTTATTGTATCTACTTTCAGATTGTGTAATATTTTTTGATGATGGAACAATTTTAGTCTATGAGTTCAAATGTTACAGCTATTACAAGGATTCTATGGATATTAATGAAGCCCTTGGGAAAATGACAGACTGTATGAGGAAAAGAGCCCCCTTCATCATGGTGAACAATCTTCCTACCCTTAAAGAGCATACCAAAGTTTGGATGCAGGTGAGAACCAAAAAATTCTTTTTTAATTTATCATTCTCTAGACTTGATTATTGATCATAATAAAATATTTACTATCATTTCTCTAGACTCATAAAATACAAAAGTTTTCTAGAATTCTCTAGCCTTGATTATTGATCATAATAATATATTATCTAGCATTCTCTAGACTCATAAAATACAAAAGTTTTCTAGAATTCTCTAGCCTTGATTATTGATCATAATAAAATATTTACTATCATTTCTCTAGACTCATAAAATACAAAAGTTTTCTATCATTCCCTACCCTTTTATAACATATTATTATTTTTAATTGAAATGAACGTGGATATGTAATGATAATTCAATAATAATACATGTTTTTAATGTACAAAAATATTATTTCATCTATTTTCAGGCAGTAATAACTATGTTTATTACCGGAGTAACATCAATCACAATTTTAGCCTGCAACAAGAACTTCTGGGAAATGGAGCCAGATATCGATGAGACGTGTTTCTTCAAGATTGAATTTTCAATGACTGATTCAAGAATCAAGACAATCATCAAATCATATGATAATTATTTATTAAACCAATTTTTGTATATTATAACACCTAATTATTTAAATAGTATTATAACATGTGATGGCAAACTAAGTAAAAATTGTCCCAAATCCCCTTGTCCATATTGCTTTAAATTATTTAATTTTCAAGAGTATATTGTACATCGTATGTCTCATTTTGTTTGTGATTTTATAGATAGTAATGGTAGATCTTGTAATTATTCTCCAGAAAAACATTGTAACCAGTTTGATGAAATAATTCGACATAAAAAAAGTGAACATAATATTTATCCAAAAAGTATTTTCGCATGTCCTATTATCGGTTGTGAAAAAAAATTTATGACTCCTGGAATAGCTAACGCACATTTACACGCCCATACAGAAGAGGTATGTGTAGTTTGCAAACAAGTACTACTTTCTAAATATAGACATTTCCATTATTATAGACACATGTTAACATGGAATTTGTGTAGAGAAAACAAAATTTTTCCGTGTAATAATTGTAATTACACTTTTAGCTATAAAAATTTTATGTTACATTTAAATGAAAACACAGAATGTTCAGTAGCCTTCAACAAATTAAGCGAGGATCAAAAAATTTTTAATGTAAAAAGAATAATTTTTAACCTGTACCAGTGTTTGTCATGTGAAAATCCTAATTATATGGACAAAAGAGGTTACAAAACGCATTGTGAAAAATCACGAAAATGCCAAGAAGAATTTAACACAAAATTTCCCCATGAACCCTTTGACCTTAGTAATTCAACCATAAAAGTTTATCTCTGCCCAAACTCTGCGTGTCAAGCGTCAATAATAATAACTGATCCCCATCAAGTTATTAGAGCAACTGGCTTTCCTACTCGTGTAGCGTCTAATTTAATTAGGTTGTCCGTGAGTGCTCAACATCGAGCAAGAAAAACTAACAAAAAGTGTGCAGATGCGTGGAAAGAAATTACTGGTAAAACAAACGAAGAAAAAAATAAAAATAAACAAATAATATACTCAGTTCCTCTGGAATTTTATCATCTCGCCATTCGCCATGATCAAAGATTTGTTTGATGAATTACCCTTAGAAACTCGACAAACAGCCTTGAGTCTTTTGCATAATGATGATTCTGAATCTGAATCAGAATGAATATTTTATGTAATGTTATAACCATACTGTTTAATTATTAATATTATTATTATTAGGCGACAGAATGTACAAAAAATAACAATGAATTTTAATATATTGTACTCCTTTTTTGTCCTTTATTTAAGTAATACTTTGTAATTTATATTATTATACTTTTTATCATTTTGATAAATATTATATTGTGCAAAAGGAAAAAACCAAAAAAAAATTAATTTGTAATTATAATATTATTGTAATGTATTGGACTATTTTTGTCAATTTATATGAATTTTTTGTGTGTAAGCTATAACCTTTGTCTATATCTTTCAAGTAATTAAAAACAACAAATTATTATTATCATGAAAAGCTTGAAAAGTGGTTACGGTTTTTTCAAAATAAGAATTTCTTTTTATTCAACGTTTTTGATTTATTTTCAAACATACAATATTACATTTTCATATATTTTTACATTTTATTATTCATTTTAGCTTTTACTGTTATATTTTTCATTTATAATCAAAAGAAAACAAAAAAGATTTTAATTTCACGATGAAAACGGTAGTTCTTTTATTTATTCGATTTATCCACGTTCATTTCAATTAATAATAATAATAATATGTTATGAAAGGCTAGAGAATGCTAGTAAATAATATTATGATCGATGATCAAGTCTAGAGAATGCTAGTAATAATTTGATGAGTCTACGGAATTCTAGTAAATATTATTATAGTTTGAGGATGGATTTTTCCAGGCATTCTGTGATCATCATTGAAGGAAACCAAACAGTGCTAAAATCTGAAGAAATGGGAAGTCGTTTTGGTCTTAAAAGTTGACATTCCAGCATGAAAGCGAGCAAACTAAACGTCAACACCAGGAATAAAACGATGGGTAAAATATTGTCTTTGGTTAAATCCATCTGGTCAAAAAACAACAAAAAACATGGAGACTGGAGACATTTGTAATTTCTTGGCTTCTTTTGCACTATTTGTTTTCAAACTCATTTAACATTAAATATTAAATATCATAAGCTTTTTAGCAAAAGACTCTAAACTCTAAACTGAACTGACTTTCACGAACAAATTGATGACAACAATTGATGTGTAAGTGAAGGCCAGCGTGAAAAATATGACACGGATCAAAGTTGAACCCAAAATACTGTAAAACATACTACCGAGACCTGCCAAGCAAAGCATCTACAAGAAAACATGTAATTTTCTTAACTGACTTTGCAAGTTCATTTTTTACTTTTCATTTTTTATGAATTACGCACTAGATATCTAGATGATACATGAAAAATGAGACTTACACAAACAATTATAGTGAAAATACAGCCTGGAATATTTTGAAACGACGGACAAGAACGAAGAAGAATAAACATAAACAAATACAAAACTCTGTAAAAATAATCATGTATCAAAATTAGGAATCCAGTGGCATTCAAAAAATGATTATGAAGTATGATGAAATGAACTTTTGATTATTGATTATTGATGTTTTACATGCACGACGAAATGCCCCAAAAATGGAGTTGTGAAAACTCGTGGAAAAACTTGATGTATTGTGAAGTAACGACCAAAGTACTGACTATTAGCCATTTGCACGCTTTGACCGCCATCACTTTGGACAAAAATCCGGAACGATCGGCAAGAAAACGACGTCGTCGATTGGAATGACCATGATAATTTATTCGCACATGTCCACGGCACTAAAATGCATCAAAATGGAAAAGGTAAAACAAAATTTCATTCTTATTCACCTGCAAACCCAGTTGAGTTTTGAATTTTGATCTTTGAGTTGAACAAAAATAATCTGTAAATAAATCACCACAATGATAAAATCTAGAAATTGTCTGGGTGGTCTCTTCTTCCGCCGTGAACCGTCACTTTTATCTTCATCATTAGACTGCCACAAAATTGGTCCTTGTTCAACTTGCATCACTTCTCCAGTTTCCGACTTGCCTGGAAAAAATTTTGTATCCGAGTTCGCTCTTTCACTCTTCTTCACTTCTGCTTCTTTTCTACGAGCATCGGTGTAGTCAACTGCTGAGTATGGTGACGTCTCTTGTGCCCAAATATTTTGGGAGCAAGAGTTCTGACTTTGCACTCTGAAGCAGCTCTGTGATCTAGATCTAGATCTTGATTTATAATCATGTGAAGGATCTTGATCTTGCTTTTGTTTCTGAGGCAGTAACCATGTTGAAGATAATTTGTGAGAATGGCCGTAAGATAAGCTTTTCTTTACCGATGAAAATTTTTCTGTACTTTTTGATGCTGACAGACTTTGAATGTCAGGTAGAGATTTGGTGGTCAGATGCTTTGGAGTTTCAGCAACGGTTTCAAAATGAAGAAACATCGTCAAAATGACGATGTTTCCTCATTTTGAAGGGTCCCTGGATTAGAATTTAGCTCATCATTGCGTAATGTTGCAGTGGCAGTGGTGTCAGTTGAACTCTTCATTTGAACTTTGAACTTATTCCCATGAATGATCAATGATGAGGAATGGGGAAAATGGCTCATCAAAATCAAAACGTATTATTATTGAATTCGGGATTCACGGTTCACGGGTTTCGGATGAAAATTACATGATGGGGAATGGGGAGCAAAGAGTGGAGTGACGTGAGATTTTTGAGCCTTGAGTTTTAGAAAAACAAAACAGAGATCTCACAAAAGTTGCAAGGTAGTTATAGGGACGCATAAAATGAAAGCACCAAATCGAAAACAGAATTTTTCTGATATTTGATTTGGTATTTGGTATTTGGTATAGCCATTTTCATCTATGTATACATAATACATATCATGTGTACCGTGTACAATGCAATGTTGAATGCAAGATCATAGTTCATGTGCCAAGTACCAAGTACCAGCTTTATAATAACTAATCAGAAACTTGTGCAGAATGGAGGAAATATAAAACCTCAATATTCAATATTCAATACGAATCTCCATTCTCGGTTCAGTCAAAGTCCAAAATGCTTGCGTTCTTATTTCTCATACATACCATATGTAGTTACATTTTTTATGATTAATTTCATGTCTTGAAAGTTGCCAGTTCTAAGTAATAAATTATGAACGGAAATGTTTATCCGTAGAAGTTAGAATGAGCGAATGCGTTATCCGCCCATTGTCCATAGTCCATTTTGCTGACTGAATAATGTGCACTTTTGTTATTTTACAATTTTAGTATTCTATAATACATATCATCTAGTGATAGGACACGTGTTTTACAAAACGGAAACAACGGCTCTGTTTATTCTGCACATGAAAGAAAAAAGGAACAGCAAAATCAAAAGGTTTAATTCATTGTAAAAATCATGCACTTTGAATTTGGAATGGAGCATAAATTAAATTACATATTAACAGCGGTTTGAGATTTGAGACTTGAGAAATCAAAATATGTTGTACAAATTTACATTAAGTGCAGGAAAATAAGTAAGTAATAATGAGCTAATGATACATACAAATGCCTGAGATGTAAAATCAAAAAAGTAATAAAAATAAATGATAATTTCTAAAAGTACACAATGCATTTAAAATTCAAAAATAATAATAACATCTAAGTATTCAAAATTCAAAGTCCAAATTTGGGTTCTTCTCCTTCATATTTTTGGTTGACAATTTTTTTGGAATATGCAATGACTTCTTCAAGTTTCTTTCTGTCTCCATCAAACCACTCTGTGCCACCATCCTTCACTTCCCGTTTGACTTGGCGATCCTTCAATAGTTGGTGAATGACGTCCTCGGTCAATCTCCTATTCGCACAGGGCACGGAGAACACGGACTGATAACTTTCCTTGTTGTTACTTTCGGTCTGCTTTATTCGACGTTCTGGAAGATTTTTCGTCATTCCGATTTTGAACAGAGAATCAGTTTTAGCACCCTCCTCCTGCTTTGACGTTGACCTGGAACTAGCCGATGCCGGTGTGGGATTCACAATTTTGTACATGTAAATATAACCTGGTCCGTCATCTTCAGTTGGCCCTCTCTCAATCCTCTGTGAAACGGCATCCGTTACTTTTATGTAATCTTGCTTTCCAGAACTAGAACTTCGAGATTTACTGGTAGTGGTTGGTGATTTGCTTGGTTTTTCCTCGGTTTTCTTTGCACTGGTGTTCTTAGGTGACAGCCGAGTCAATGGCTCCTTCACTATAGTCTCAACATACTCACTGTGGCTGTGTTTGCCAGAATCAGAATGGAGAAGAATTTCTGAGTTTAAATTTGACTTGGATGGAGAATCCTTCTTTCCATTTCCATTTCTACTCACTTCCTCTCGATTCTTCTCGTCAAATCTTGTAAGTTTAATTTCCACTTGAGATTTTAGCTTTTCACACGATTGTCCTGTTTTAGATGTTTTAGCGACCTCTTTTTTAATTACATTGTCCTTTTCTTTGTTTTGATGGCTTTTGGCTACTCTCGAAGATGATGATGATAATGTAGGTGAATATGAAGAGCTTGAAGTTGAGTAGCTAATTGCAGACAATGTTGAATACCCTACACTAAAACTTCCAGTTCCACCTCCACAAGTTCTAATATTGTGACCCGATTGATGACAGCCGGAACAAACCATGATTGTGGATTGTATTTACAATTAGAAACTGTAAATTGCAACTTTTAATGTGTGATTTTTGAATAAATATTACAAATACAAGAATACAGACTGTCCCATATTCAATTTAACAAGGGGAATGGATACAAAAGGCGTAAATGGGATTAATTATACACACCAAGCACAAAAATCACAGGATGCATACTTATCAAACGAGATAAAATGTATGTCATTAGTCATGAATCATCAATGAAGAGTAAAGAAGAGTAAACAGAGCATTATGTACATTTAATACAATTTGAGAAAACAACCTTGAGCTTACGATAAATGCATTACAATACGTTTATTTTATTCTAGTTGATATGTTTTGATATGCAGTTGCAGTGGACAGTGGACGCTGAAAACATTACACAATTAAAGAGATAATAGATACAGTTAACGGAGAGGTTAATAAAACGACTTGTAGATGCTGCCAGAGTCCTCAACATGAAAGTACGAGTAAAATCACAATTTTTAATCATCCCATTCAAAAGCTGTGTACAAACACCGCATTATAATATTATTATTATAGTCACTTGTAACTTGTAATCTACACTGATCACGAACCATGAAAGTAATAAAATTATGTAATTTTCTAAAAGTTTTTCAAAATATAATTTATAATTTTATTCATTTGTATCAAAATGAAGTACGAAAAATATATAGTTACACGTTACACATAATACAAAGTACAGAACACAGAATGAGGGTAAAACTGTCGCATAACATTCGTTGGCTTAAAGTAGTAAGTAGTACACAAGTACCTTTCGTTTTAATTATAAATATTTTGCTTGTTTTGTAACACACGTAACTCAAAATATTTAAGTACATAAAATTTTCAGAATAACGTTACACAATTTATAAAAGTACATCATACAAAATAGCTGTGTTTAAGTTTTTAGTTTGAAGAATTTGTTAAAATTTAACAAATCCAGAAAATGAGATACTTTTGAATAAATTCCTTTCTCAACAAGATTGGCAACAAACTGTACAAAGAGAATTTCCAGCTCGTTGTATACATTAAAAAGGCGAACTAGATGTTTGTATTCTTGATGTGGAATTTTCTCACCTTTATTCCAGTCGATTCCATCGGCAACAGATTCTAATGAGGAGCAAAAGGCTTCAATCACAA
>JAQGBH010006634.1:0-12156 GCA_034698265.1 Sminthurinus aureus
AGACAGACGGACGGACGGACAGACAGACAGACAACATGATAGAATAAGGGGAGCTCGCTTCGCTCGCTCCCTAATATAAAATATGAAAGAATAACGAAAATCCACCACATCTAAAATCTAAAAGTAAGGTAAAGGTATAAATACAAGTGCCTCAAGCCTCGAGGCTCGAGCGATCAAGATAATGGCGATTCAAATTCCAATTCTGATTTACATCTAAGCACACGAATCTACAATCTACAGTCTAAAGTCTACATTGTACATTGTACATTCTGCAAAAAACCATGCCATGCCAAACCAAAGTCATCACATGCATTTTGAACCTGTAATAGCGAATAAAAAGGCTGAACAATGTTTGATAGCTAGTTTCAAAAAATATGAATTTACACAGCTCGGAACAGAACTGGATAGAAAATGTCTTTACAATGTGCAATGTACGCGGAATTTAGATGTACGATCCTGACTATTTATTTTTCTACTTTAGTCTTTATTCCTTTCTTGTGTCTTGGGCAATGTTGGGGTAAAATCTGGATGCTGCATTTTGGATTTTAGATCCAGGATCCAGGATTCTCTACCTTTATTTTTCCTTTCCTTTTTTTATCATTTTTGAATACACAATACCCAGAATAACATGATACACACATACATACATACATTTAATGCCTTGAGCCTTGAGGTGAAGTGAAAGCACTGAGCACTGTGCAGAATGAAAGAGACGAGGTTGGTGAACCAACTTTGTTTCTAAGTATGTATGTTGTATGTGAATGTGTATCAGGATGGCAAAATGAAAATGAAGAAAGGTACACAAGAGCTGACTTGTGAGTACCAAACCAAACCAAACCAAACCAAGCACAACGAAGCTCAAGTTTAGAGTGTAGAGTGTAGAGTTTGGAGTTTGGAGTTTAGAGTTTAGACCGGAAATATTGATTAGCTCTCTTTTCTTTCATTTTGTAGAGTAATCTATAAGAGCTTTCCCCTCTTTTCTGCTCCGTCTTCTTCTTCCCCTTCCTCTTTTTGTTTAACTAGTCCTCGGCTGTTTTTACGTGCAGGTTCTATCTATAGTCGAATGTCTAATGTCTAATGTCCAATGTCTATGAGTGGATCGTCAAATGAGAAAGAGTGGAGAAAAACCTCATCTCATGTCAACCTATTTTATGTCATGTAGTCCTCCATTTCCTCTTTGTCTTCATCTTCATCTTGCTCTTTGTCCTCTTCTTTCTCCACTCTCTTTTATTTTTACTCTGGTCTCGAGTCTCTAGTTTTCTAGTTTTCTAGTTTTATGCGTACATCAATTCTCCATCTGTTAATAATGGCTGTCTCTTTTACTTCTTCTTTCTCTTTTCTTTTCCTATATACGCTGTCCCTATCTCTTTCTCTAGCTCTGACTCTGACTCTATCTTTGTCGTCGTATTTGCCTTGTTATAGCCTTTTCTTTTAATATGTGTAGAATGTAGAATCTAGAATGTAAGTGTGTATTCGTACAAGTGCCATCGGCCACTTTCCCTTGACGGTGACGTTGATATGCCCAATGCAAAATGCGCATAAATTTACCAAATTTCCGTTCTCATTTCCATTCAAATTCAAATAGGGACACGAGTACGAATTCGGAATCCGTATGGGTGCAAAATCCATGCAGATTGATTCCTCAGTCCGTATTTCGTATTTTTATTTTATTCTGTTGATTGATGAAACTCCAGGATCAAGGATCAAGGATTCATTACTGATATCTTCAAATAGGAAATAAGAAATAGAGGAAACAGGTAAATGTAGATTTATATGTAGATGCATTGTGTAAAAATATTATGATAAAAGTGAGGAAAATTCAAAGTGAACATCAAAGTCAAAGTCAATTGGAGGAATTGGAAAAAACAAGAAGGAAAAAATATCTAAATCACGCTATCAGATTCAGACCAAAGTCGAGACTTGAGTCTTGAGACTGGAGCTTTAGGTCTCTCTGGTTTTGGTTGTTTTTGTTCACATTGTAGATTGTAGACGCAGCGTAACACACTTGTGGATCGAGGATTGAGAATCGAGAATCGAGAAAAAGATCCAGTGGAGACGTTAAGTAGATTTTAGATGGTAGACAAGAGGACAGATAGTAAATAAATCAAAAGGGATCAACCACATGTTTGATGTTTGTTCTTTTGTATTGGAAACTTTGGTGTTTGCTGTTCCGTACTCTATTTTACGTGTTTGATGTTTGATGTTTCAAGTTTCAATGGAACAGCTAAACTGTTGGGATCTCAAGATTTAAAGATCCAACGGCCAAATCATATGACTCGGATATTCAGTGAAATCCCGGTCTTGACTATTGACTGTTGACTATTGACTAATCATGGTTTATTTTCACAGAAAGACCAAGTGTGAGCAAATGTGGATTCTTTTTTTGTTGTTTGTTGTTCAGCTGATGCACCCTGTTGAATCTCCCCATGAATTCTAAACTTTGAGACTAAATGTCATAACATCTAGTACCTAGTATCTAGCTAAATATTTGTAATCTGTAGCTTTTCAGCAAATGTGTTTTGAGCTGTTGAGTTTTTGAATTTTGAACATAAAAAATTTAGACCTGTTTTGGTTTCAAGGTGACTAAAAACTATGAAAGGGGTAGAAAAAACAAACACATGCTAAAAATCCTATTCCAATTTCAATGAAAGTATAAATGAAAAAATTGGCATGTTGGCCTTTTGTAATTTCCCAGTGTTGGGATTTCAAATTTCAAGAGAGGTAAATGCAAGTAGGAAACTCGGGTTTGAGTTCCTGTGATTGTGAGATGCGAGATTCGAGATGCGAGGCAAAGTTCAAGTTTTCAAGTCTTCAAGACCTCAAGATTCAAGAGTCATTATCATTACCTTTGTTCTGGTTCAGTCATAAGGAAATGCGAGGAAATGGAAGACTGTACAGAAGAGAATGTCAAGGATCGGAATCTGGAATCTAGAATCCGGACTCCAAGGATCAGGTGTAATTACAAATTACAAATTCAAATGTGACTACTCACCTGCTCACTAGGCACTGCTCTTTGCTCCTCCGTTTTGTTTCCCTCCGTTCTTTAAAGTTCTAAGAATTCCTTTAGATTTCTCTCTGCATACTTTTGTATTACAAAGTTTAGAGTTTGGAGAGTTGTTGTGCTCTTGTGTTTCAGTGTTCGAGTGTTCGAGTGGCTGACTGTAGTCGTAAGTCGTAGGCGGAGTGGAGTTGAGTTGAATTTGTGCGGCGTGGGAAGAGGATAAGAGTAACTGCTGCTCTGTTGCTGTTGCTGTTTCTGTTGCTGTTGCTTTTACGCTTGTGTTGAATCCAATTCAGAATTTACGTATAAAATCTAGAATCCAGAATCCAGCTCAGTGATGCAGAATCCAGTCCAGTTGGTTTCACAGACGAGAGACCTCTAAATAAAAGAGGTCTCCAGAGCATTTATTTTCCTCTACTTATCTCTTCCGTAATATCAAGTTATGTACGATGTACGATGTACAGTGTACAGCGTAAAATGTGCAACACGCAACATATGTACATACAAAATACATATCTTTCTCCTTATTTGCCCCGTATCCCGTAATACATGGATACTTCATGTGCCGTATGTATTTACATGTATGAAAATTTGAATTGGGATTCGCATTCCAATTTGTACTACGTAGCAGCATTTCAAATTTCAAGATTAGATACATACAAGATACGAGATTCAAGATACAAGATACCAGAGACCAAGAGATCAAGTTAGTCAAGTTAAAAGTTATCATGTGGAGTGTAGAGTAAAATAATGGTAGAATGGTAGCGCACGGACCAAAATTTAAGGATGAAGGTTACTTTGAATGTGTGTTCTGTTGCATGCACTTTCACCTATGTAATGCGTCATTACAATGATGATGATGATGATGATGATGATCAGTTCCAAAAGCTGAGGATCGAGGATCGAGGATTGAGGACCAGGATGTAAATAGAAGGAGGGAAAGTATATCAACCTCCGTTTAACAAGCTTCTGCAAGAGTTTGTTCCCTTTCTCTTCACATGGGTCCTTTGCCTTGCTGCTTTGATGTTTGATGCTGTGATGCTGGGATGGCAACCTGCCAGCAGTAATCTTGTTTTTCCCCAGTACCATAATCTCAAAAACTAACCTCGCTTTTATCTATGGTCTGAAATCTTGAATCTGGATCTGAATCTAGAACTGGAACTGGATGTTGATCTGGATTTGGATCTACGTCTTTTCCTTTCATCATGTTCTCCTGTCTTGACTCTTGATCTTATTTATTAGTACTGGTTACTATGAAATCCTCTGCTCCAATTGTACAATCACACACATGGAAAGTTTGCCCCAGGCAGTAGGTCCAGGCCAAAAGTTTATAGGTTTATAGGAAATGATGCTTACATACATATGACAGAGATGTGCGCCTCCAACCAAGCAAGCTACGCCGCTCTCCTTAGTGATAGTAGAACATGATAGAAGGGTTTAAATTAATGACCCGTGGTTTGGTTTGGTTTGGTTGTTAAAAGTCGGAAATAAGAAATGTGAAAGTAAATGAAAATGAAAAGGGAAAGAGAAAGGTACAACTGTGAACCAAAGAAGAGGCAGAGAAAAAATGACCAAGCTGAGCGTAAAAGTTCAAAAGTTTAGATTGAAAAAGCGTCAAGTTCCTCATGCAATTTTGACGTTGTGTTTTTATTTTACATGTTATTTCAACTGGCATTTGGAATTTGGAATTTGGAATTTGGAATTGGACTCCTTAGTTAAATGTGTTGTTGGTTTTGGTCAAGATCTCGGATCTCGTTTGTCTGCTATGAATTTTGAAAGTTGAGTGAATGCAAAATGTCAAGTGTCAAGTGTCGAGTGTGTGGAGCGTGTCCATGGTGATGATGATGTGGATTTGGACGTGATTGGTATTTGCTATCGGTATCGGCTTGAGAAGGTGGTAAAATGAAGCTGTAAAAGTCTATGGGTGATTCAGAACTCGCTCATTCAAACACGTACATATTACACAGAGTTGAGGTTGCCCAGTTTTATTGGGTTTTGGATTTGGATAGAGTTCAGGTTTGTCAAGAGTCAAGACAATAATAATAGAAGAGGATCAAGTGAAAGTGGTGAAAGCTGGAATTTATTCCCCACATTCTCCCGTCCACTTCCGAACACTTAAGTGTGGACAATGGACAATGGACATACATACTCATATAATATACATGTGCATTTGGGTATGTATGGATGTGAGTGACGGAGTGAGAATGGGAAGAGGTAAAAAGGGATTTGAGCTTAGGTGGTACACGTTATAGTTGTTATATGTGTATACGTGTATAGGTGTAGGTAGCTTCACCGCAAGATTTATGACGGAGGAAAGTGGAGAAAACGGAAGACAGGGACAAGTGAAAGCAATACCACTAGCAGCCCAGTCGTCTAGAGGTCTGTGTCTTCAGGTTTACTCAACTAACCATATCTTTTCTACCTTTCCCTTCACATTCAACTCCAAGTCGGTGATATGTGATATCAAATACAACACCAGCACGAACCTCCGGATTCCAAATTCCAAGCTCTAGACGCTAGATTCTAGACTCTAGACTCTAGACTCTAGACTATAGACAGCTGAATGCAGAGTCTTCTTCTTCCTACACGTCAACTTGGCACAATGAGCTTTTACACATTTATACAATCCTGAATTTACGACCGGATTGTACCCCGTATACCGTGACTGAACGGGATTTCTTTCAACTTCCTCCTGTATAAACATACACTATACGTTTTGGTGTCCGTTTCATTTGAGACTGGACTGGACTGGAGTAAAAGAAGAAGAAAAAAAGAACGGAAACTCGACACTCGTTCTCGTTATTATGACTTTGGGCAAACTGTAGTAGATTCAACTGTGTCTAGAGTCTAGTGTCTAGTATCTAGTATCTAGCGTCTGTTTGTATTGCATTGTATTGTATTGTATTGTATTGTGTGTTCAAATACTTGTGGGCAATTATACAATTTACAAGTTGACAACTGACAACTGACAACGGCAAGTGTTTGTTTGTTAAAAGTATTTGTCGTATCTGTACATGTGGAAAATGGTGGGGTATGCTCTACAGTCTGTAGTCGACCGTCGAATGTTTAATCTTAATCTTCCGCTGGTTTTTGTCGTCGTGCCGTGTAATTACCCAGTAGACAGTAGACAGTACACACTAAACAGTTACACGGACCATGACCATGGACAGAAAGTAGTTTTCTTACACCTTCTCCAAACTCTCCACATAAATCTTTCTGTCTATATACAGGGATACATTTATGTATAAACCTGGATGTATGCTGATGTTCATGTTGATAGTGGTCCAGACTTTTCTACAAAAGCCTCTGTTTTTCATCGTGTGGGAGTTGTTTATTCAACTGATTTAGATGTTTACAATGTCCGGTGTCCACAGTGTCCAGTGTCCAGTGATCAAACATTGGAAATGTGGTGACCCTATTTATTTTAGCCTCCAGCCTTGTGTAATTGAACTGTGGGAAAATGAGTAGGAGCAGAAACAAAAACAACCCGTTTGCTCGATAATCGATAGCGCAGGAGAATCTACAATCTAGAATCTAGAATCTAAAGATCTGGAGAAATTGAAACTACAGATCTCAAATCTACCAAGTTGTACACATGAGTACACGAGCCCTTGACAACTCACTTAAGGAATGCTGCTTATTTTTGCGCAGTTGACTCATAGCCCCTTTGGCTATTTGTACATCCAAACCCCTGCACCCTTCTTTCTGCATTCTGCACCCAACATCCGGCATCCTTTATCCGTTAACCTAGTTTGAGAATATATTTTTAGTTGCTGATAAATGATCTAATAAAATGTTTATTTTTTCCCACAGAACCCCACGTTTTGCTTTCACATGTTTGGAATGGACTTGATCAACGTTGGACATGGAGCAGAAGTAAAAATAAAGGAGCAGCTTATAAGGTTTGAAATTTGAAAGGCGGAGGTGAAATTATAAAAAAACAGCTGGTTCTTAAGTGAGAGATGAATTGTGGAGTGACGTCTCTTCCAGACTTTGACTCGGAATTTGATTGTACAAGCAGTGTGGATGTAAAGTCACAGACACAACCACAACCAGTGCATCTGTTGCTGTGGTCAGAAGAATGCCGACCATCTCTTCGGCGACTCTTATGAAAACTTTACTGGATGTTGTGACTCCTTCAGTCAACTTGGATTTGGATTTGGGATCGGCATCGGGATCGGACTTGGTTGAAACTGCAACTTCAAGAATCAGCTCAACAACAACATCACGCACAGACGCCACTACAACAACAACAACAACACCAACACCAATATCAACATCAACATCATCGCTGTATAACCTTGACTTGGCAAACTCCGTCCACAACTTGACGTTGACATCCTCCAGAATTCTACACAGCATCACAAACACAACCAGTGGCAATAGTACCAATAATAATACTGCAAGTAATAGTAATAGTGGCAGTGTCAGTGGTGGTAATTTCTCCTCCGTCTACTATTCAGAACGACTTCCCTTGACCTCCAATCTCTTGGCTGAGAGGTTCCTCTTCAATGCCTCCATTTTCCTCCCCTCCTCAACGGGTGCCACAGAGACGGGAACGGGCACGGACTTTCTGGGATCCGGTGAATTTGGAGCCAGCAACTCCAACTCCCACTCCCATGTGGAGGATGCATTCGTGGAGGGAAGTCATCTGTGGTCCCTTCTTGTGGCTGGTTATTCTCTCGTGTTTTTCGTGGGTGTGGTTGGAAATGCCATTCTCCTTGCAGCTCTCTGTGGCTCCGGGTCCAGAGCCAGAGCTCTTCCCGTCCGAAATCATCTGATGGTTAATTTGGCAGCTGCCGATTTACTCGTCACTGCCGTTTGTGTCCCCATTTCCGCCTGTGCCGCCGCCTCTCATGCTTGCTGGTAAGACACAAATCTAAATATATATTTGTGCAGAATGTAGAATACAGCCTAAATTATATGGGCACTATCTCTTTTATCCATTTGTCATATTCAGCAAAACCAAAATAGCAAAATCAACTTTCCTCTTTCAAACTTTTTATCTACATTTTATATTTTGCATTTTACACCCTCGTAAAAAACTTGATACGAGCAATTCCAACGTTTGTCCATCGACGTAATCATCATCATTATCGTTATCGTTAGCGTTAGCGTCGCCATTCCAAATTTGAAACCAAGTAATTAAAATTAAAATTAAAAAGGGAAACTATCGTCTATATATAATGTGTATGGTGCGATAGGATTTCACTCACTCGCTAGTTTCAGTTTCAGTTTCTGTGCCTTTGTACAACTGGCGATTAGAGTTCGGTGTAGAATGTAGAGTTTAATGTAAAGTTTGTTTCATTTAAGGGCATTCTGCCAACAAAATCTCAAATACCTTGTTTACTCTTACACTGGATTTTGTAGGCAGAAACAGAAACAGAACCAAAACCAAAACCAGAATCTAGAGTCTAGAATTTCACACAGAATTGAGATGGACATAAATGCAGTAATCAAATCAAATCATTATCAAATCGCATCCCCATATTACAGCCATGAAAACCATCTACTTTATACTTTATACTTGATGCTTTACAATTTAAGATGCATGTATCAACTTTATCCAAATTTATCATACAAACATGTCCAGAGTAGACCCATCCAAACCAAACCACAATCAAGTTCAAAGTGTGGAGAGTATAGGAAATGTTACAACTACTGATTTCTCCCATGGGCTTCCCTTTCTCCTCTTTTACTTTCCTCGTTCCTCATTCCTCGTTCCACGTTCGTCGTTCTAGTCATCAACTCTAAATGATCTTTTAATGACGGTTTACTCCAATCCCGAGATAATAAAGCTATTTTCCCTCTCTATCTCAATTTTATAACTATTCTGCACCATGCACCATACCAAATGTAAAGCAAAGTGAAGGAATGAAAAGCAAAGCAGGCCTCTACACTCTACAGTATATAGTAATATATTATATAGCATAAATCTGAAACCATAATCATCATCCTAATGAACATCATCAGGAGCTTCAGGATTTCCATGTCCTGTTGCCAGTTCCCAGAATAATGAACACTGCGAATACTGTGCATACTGTGCATAGTGTGCCTGTGCTCCAGGCTTAGGACTGTCGGTATAGAGTATATAGTATAGAGTATAGAGTGTAGAGTGTAGAATGTAGGGTAAAAATCAACTTCGTCTGTATTATCTATAGTCCATTGACGTGGTCATTAAAATGGCCGGATTAAATATGCTCGTGTTCTGTTAATACTGCCAATATTGCCCATTGTATCAAGTATACATGTAGGACTAACATTGTAATTTTTGTCTTAATTATCCGCTTCAGTTTGACAGCAGGGGGAGTTTTGTCACATTCACTCATGTTTCTATATATAGTTTTATACATGAATTGCATAAAACGGTGGAAGTTTTCAACTTTAAACATGGCATAAACGACAGAAAGTTCAATAAATTCAATAAATTCAATAAATCCAAAGTCCAAACTCTAGATTCCGGATTCCAGATTCCAAACCCAAATCAGAACAAAAAGAAGACGCGGACAAATATAAAAGGCGTCTCACATTATCAATAAAAATTAGGACGGTATGTATAAATTTTTTGAATCTCTGTCTTTGGACTTTTATATTTCTTGTCCCTTTTATGCGTTTTTCGCTCTACATTTGTACTCAAGAGTGTAGGACAATATAAGAATATAACAAGTATATGAACAAGTGGTGATGTATAAAATACAAACTAACGACTAGCCAGCAGACATGAGCAGTGAACAATAGACAATGGACAGTGAACAGTGAATTTGATTTCTGAATTCTGACTTCTGACAACTTAT
Source organism: Sminthurinus aureus (assembly GCA_034698265.1). Classification (NCBI taxonomy): domain Eukaryota; kingdom Metazoa; phylum Arthropoda; class Collembola; order Symphypleona; family Katiannidae; genus Sminthurinus; species Sminthurinus aureus. Next base: position 9,796 of record JAQGBH010006634.1, read on the forward strand.
GGACGTTTGACAGATAGTTTAATAGGATCGATAAACTGTTGATTTTTTATGTCTCATCCACTAAATTGCATAGTAGATAGTAGATAGGGGATATAGGCTATAAACTACGAGTATAAAAGGAGAGCAAAGGACAAAAAGCACAGATGGAAAAAACAGCAGAGATATCAGAAAGAATAATAGTGAACATGTCATGTAGTTTGTAAATTGTAGCTTGTGCTTTATACTTTGTAGTTTGTAGATTCGAGGAAGGATTCATGTACTTTTCATTTTTTTTCTCCGTCTTTTGTTGAAAAGACCTTGGGCTTTAGGATTTTAGGAGGATCGACTTTATCGACTGTTCTTGAGTCAATTTCCCTTTCCATTTTGACTACTGCAACTGGCAACTGTCAACTCAGCTGGCAATTGTCGATTGGCGACTGGCGACTGCCAACAAGAAATCAAGTCATGTCAAACCAAGCTGTCTAAAAATAGCCAGGGAAAGGAATTCAGTCCGTCCGTCTAAAAATGTATAATTTGAATGATATAGGATTTTTCGGGTTTTGAAGGGATTTTACATTTTACACGCTTTAAATAAATGTGAAGAGAGCAAAACGGATATTATTTTTAGTGCTATTCACGTGTAGACTCTAGACTCTAGACTCTAGACTCTAGACTCTAGAATGTAGAATGTAGAAGGTAGAATGTCGATTGCAGATCAGATATGTCAATTCCATACAATTCCATTTTGCCTCCTGCTGCTCTTCTTGTTCTTGCTCTTGCTTTTCCTCCGCTTTCCTCCTCCATTCGGAAAAATGGAAAAGGAGAGAAAAAATGGAATAAAACGAGTGGAATTTGATTCAAATTTCCCTGTTATGTCAACCCATGAATGTACAATCTACAATCTACAATGTACAATACACGGTACATTATATACTTGCATTATTCGGATTGCATTGCATCGCATTGCACTGAGGATTCAAAGGAGATAAACTACGCTCCGCTACACCTTTTTTACCCACTTGATGTGCATTTTGTATTGAAAATTGAAATGTATTCAATGTTCAAATGCACTCACTCGCATAAACATGAAACTTATACTCCTATTCAGACAAAAGCGATCCATCATGTATCATGTACCATATACACTTGTCGCCTTATCTCTATTCTGTTTTCTATTTTCTATGGTATTCGCTGTACTCTGTAATATATACAAAGAATGTAGAATTAACCATTGAAATAAAGCTCTGTACTTTTTATGGGTGCAAAACTGGATGTAAAACGACCCAGAAATATTGGCACTACACACTGCCTAGTATCTAGTATACAGTTGACAGTTACTTTTATTCTTTTACATGCTTTTTGCCGACATGAAACTTGGCTGAGGTACAAATCAATGTACTAAGTGCAACAATAACCAAATTAAAATTTTCAACTTGAATCATGTGTACCAGAAAATAAGAATAAAACGCTGGAGATTGTTTAGCAAATTCCAACAAGTTCAAGAAGAAGAGGTTCAAGAGGTTCAAGGACTTTAAGAATTTCGAGTAATGGAAACTTTCGCTCTACAAATTGTATAGAAAAAATGACAATGAATCCGTTGCCGTTGCTGTTGCTGTGGCCGTCGTTTGATTGATTTCGATTGGATTTGATTACCCTTTTGGTTTATCTCTGACTAAGCTTGAATAATGAATAAATGAATGAAGGAACAAGTTCTAAGTAAATCGATAATATTGTAGATAGATACATAGAGGCAATTTCCATTTTGGTCCCGTGGAATTCTGGATGAAAAGCATGTACAATGTACATGAGCAGATAGAGAAATGGAGACGTTTTGAAATGGGCTATAAAAACATTGATGAAATTCAATTCAGTTCAATTCCATTTAATTCAGATTAGCCTTTGGCCGTTCATTTTTCTTGCGTGTCCTCACATAAAACGGAGCTATTTTTCTATAGGGGCTTTATTAGTTTTGTAAATTCGAAACAAATATCTATAGCTTGCATTCACCAAGACTTTTAAAATAGACTGGGTGCGCTTTTGGGCAAACTTGAACCCAAATCAGTGATCTTGACATGAAATTAGTATATTTCGGCTACGGCCAATCTTTTGAGCCCACTCTCAACTTTGTAGGATGCTCCGTTGCTTAGATACAGCTAAAATAACAAGCCGTTGCTAACGCAACATTCACAAAACTATGCAAAGTAGAAAATGTCTTTCAAAATTCACTGCAGTCACATATTTCAACCTAAATTTATAAAAATTAGTCAAAACATGTCTCAAGTAACCCTTCGCCATAAACTTTCGGAATTTCTGACAAAATGTCAAAATTGCAGATTTTTGTTCAGAGGAGCAGGTTTTTGGGTGCGATTTGACCGCCTTCCG
>JAQGBH010006635.1:0-12155 GCA_034698265.1 Sminthurinus aureus
GACCAAAAGGAACAATTAGAGGGGGTAAGACTTTGAAGTCCGCACAGTGATGTAAAAATGGGACCCTCTAGTGTACATGCAACATCGTGTCTACGGAACAAGAAAAATGATAAACGAGACGACAAACAGAAAAGGGGCAAAAGCCAAAAGATTTTTTGAATTTATAGAAGAACAAGAAAACTATGCATAATATAACATTATAGATTATAGTCTATAGACTACAACTTTTGTTACGTTTTGTTTTACCAATTTGGCTCATGATATGTTATGTAAACTTTGTTAAAGTTATGTATACATATATAAAAGATAAAAAGGCCTCAAAAGGAAACATAAGTAATTTCACAATATTTTCAGCATCAACACAACATCACACCCACAATTACGACTACTGCTGAGCTATTATTTATCCTTATATAATGTATAAACAAAAATATCTTTCTTTCTCCTTCTTCCTATGTATAGCCTAAGTAAAAGTTAAAACAACATGGGCTATAATAATAAAAGAATTTTCATGCTTTACCTATACCTATATATGTAGCATGGATCATGAGGAACGAAAGAAAAATGTATGGTAGTTTTAAAGTTTAAACTTTGAGATTTCAGTCGTAATAAATATGGATACTGTTTGCAAAAAACAAAAAAAAATTGACATATTATGCAGTGGTATTACCGGTAGGGGTAGTGTAAGAAATAGTGAAAAGAAGGCATTTTAAACCCTGAATGTTTATACATAGAATATTTGAATTGACAGAATCACGTATATCATAATATATCATGTATTCCCTCTGTTGATTTGATCAAATTTAGTAAAACATCTTTTGCATGTACATTATTCATACTCAATTCAATATTGTGTCTTTTGGGTAACAAGATTCATGTAAAGTTTCCAGATGCTTTTGTAAATGCCATGTAAAGCAAGTAATACTTACTTTCGTACTTAATATTATGTAGTTTGTCAAGTTAAAAAAGACGGCAGTCGCAGATATCTAGATTCTAGATGATCTACATGTAACCTGTATTAAAGTCTGAAATAATCTGAAGAACGTGAAATTGCAACAGTTGACAAATCAAGCGTATGGAATTTTCCCTTCATCAGGAAGTTGAATTGACTTTGCTTTTGTCTCTCTATTCTGTCTTTTAAAACGTGCAACGAATCGATTTAACTTAGCTTTTATGTTTCACAATTTCAAATGCTCAGACAGACTCTCGTTTGCTCACTTCTATAATACGTCATTCTTTACCTCCTCCTTTCTATTACTTACGTATGTACTATATACATGTATTTATAGATACATCTTAGATCTCCAACACTGAGTAGATTTCTCGATCAGCATTAAACACCATCCATCATCATATCATTTGATCATCCGTTTTATTTTTATATACAATTTTATACTGAACATCCATGTATATATGTATCTTGCACACATGCACATACGCGATAGATAAAACGATACACAATCTTCCACTACAATGCTGTGTATTTTATATTCTATATTCTATATTTTCTATTTTATACAGCCTGTACGATGTATCATGTAAGTGCACTACACACTATATTTATAGTGTGACTTACCATTATCTTATGATCTTGCTCTTCTAAAACTATCAGACAATTGGAAGGGAATCAGCGTCTATTCTGGTATATACATATGTAATTTATATAGACTCTGTACCGAATTCATAGGGTTGATGATGCTTACTCATGTATCTATTGTACATAGTACATCATATGAAGATAGAAAATAGGCATATTATATATCTGTATAGTATTTTATTCTTCAATGGGGCTTTTCTTCTACAGTCTATAAAGTGAAGACGTTCCCACGCTTATACCGATAAGAAAGAAATAGAGAGAGAGAGAGAGAGAGAGGACTAAAAAACTTGAAAGAAGAAAAAGAAAGAGGAAAAAACACCTATGAAACGCTCACTCAATATTGCACGTGATAGATGAGGTGAAATACACTATATTATATACATTACACTACTATTATCTAGATAATACTTCAAGTTTTTCCATTTACTCCTCCACTACTACTAAACCTTCACCACTATTTACTACTAAAAGGTGAGCGTTGTGGGAAACTTGTTACAAAAAACGATAATTTTTTCCATCATTTCGTATTGTGTGTTTTGTGTCTTATGACACACAGTCTGTGTGTGTTTTACAAATCTAAAATTCACACACGCTCCCAACATTAAATTATCACTAATGTACACTGTACCTGCAATTTACCGCTCAATATTTTTTCATGTAAACCATTGCTGTGCGTAGATTATTTAGAGTTAATTCAATCGTCAGTTTTTCTAATTCAGCTGAAAACTGTGAGGATGTAGGAATAATTCAATTTGCAAAATTTACCCGTAAAATCAAATTGGATGACTTGAGAATCGAGAAGAAAACAGGGGAAAATGGGACAACTTAAATCTTACATACTTTGAGATTTAGATGAAAATTGGTAGAAAGCTTCTAATTATGATTAACCCTCATTACTGAAAAAGGATGCATCTTTTAAATATATTATATTTTGAGGTGCGTTTATTACTGTTCACGATACCAAGTACCAAGTCATTGTGGAAATTCGACATGAGCCGTATTGTCATATGTACTACGATCTAGTTTTCTCCATTTTGCTACATATTTACATCTGTCTATTTAATGATAATTGCAATAACGCATGATGATGTAGACAAACCTAAATTTTCCTAACTGTAACCCGTACCTTCCATCGTCTTCTTACTTGTTTGTGTACCACTATCATCATTATTATTATTATTATTATTGTTAATTGAGTGTGAGCACAATTTAATTTTTCCACAATTACAATTATAGCTCTTGTTGTTGTTATCATCATCGTCGTCATTATTGTCACCATGTTCATTGTCGTGATTTCATCCTTTTCCTATTCTTTCTCATCCCCATACTCATTTTAGTTCAAGTTCCTGATTACAATTGTGCAATTGTAGAATTTAATCATTTGTACATTCGTTTTGATACAACCTAACTGTGACAAGCTTTCATTCTTCCGCCCCTTTTCATTTTACTTTTTAAATTGAACAACTGGATCCTCACCTACATCTTATTTTCTCTTTACACATAGTATTGTCAAGTTTTTGGCGCTCATCGCTCATCATATACAATTGGACTCATTTGACGGATTTTCCACTTTCTTTACACCTACAGATTTTTCCCTATATGAACTTGTGCACTGTGCACATTTACCATTGGATTTCTACATCTATGCATAAATATTTCTAAACGTAGCACAGCATACAGAGTTATCCAAAAATTCAACTTCAAATCTTATAGCTTGCCTTTGTTTTGTACAATATATTAAAATTAAATAATTATTATTACTAGTTTCTAAGATGACCAAAAATTTTTTTAAAAACATTTTCTACTTGTATACTGGGTCCATGGGCCACCTTCAATTGAAGGCAGTAACTTTTTGTAATAAAAGTTTTCTCTCTCTCTCTGGATAAACTAAAAATGCGTCAACGTTTTTGGTGTGAAACAATTTTCATGGGCAGGAAATTTAGTGTGCTCAACATTCGTTGTGTAAAACGTAACGAAACTTTTTTAGAATTTTTGTCTGGATAGAATACAGAATAAATTCTCGGTGTAAATATCCATCGTTTTGGTTTTTTAGTGCAAAAGTTTACGTTCAATTTGTAGGGAGATTTTATAGGTTCCTTATAGACATGAACAAGAAAAGAAGTGAGTGCTCAACGTTCAACGTTCACGAAATAAATATCTGTGTGGCCTATAAAATAGAATGTACTCGAATAATCATTGTTGTGTTGATATTGTGATTCTTTTCCTTTGTACTTATTTAGCATGTATGGAGTATGGAACGCCTGAATAAAAATATGAATATGAGTCAGTATTTTCTCTGTTACAACTATGAAGTCTACACTGTCAACTCCATATAGTATAAATTCTTGAGTCAAATTGAGTTTTGATTGTTGTTTACATTCTCCATGTACTCGAAAAATAATCGTGTATCGTGCATGCATGTATTACTGATGTACTTTGCATCATCTAGCATTCAGCATATATTGTGTATTGTGTACACATGTATGTAAAAAAGACAAATAGGACTAACGAAATCTAGAGTAAAGGTCTTGAGACTTGAGTATTGAAGCGTAATTTACATTTTGTATTTACTATGTACTTATGTACAGATGGATAGATTGGATAGAATAACAATAATTTGTCTCCTGTTCATTTGTTTTTTCACTTGTTGTACATGAATGTACAGACTGATACTGAGTTGAGTAAATAGTAAATAAATAAAAGGAGAAATGGATTGGTTTAGTTTTATTGAGGAGGCTTGTTCATTTTCCTCCTTCTCCTTCTTTCTTTTTCGTGAGTTTCACTTTATCGAGAACGGAAACGGACTCCGCCCTTCCTTCTTGATCTACTTCTCCTACTTTACTTCTCCTGCTACCCCCATACAAAAATCTCAGTCAGTCTCAGTCTTTTGTACAATGTACAATACAAAACAAAACATATGATATATTGTGGTGATGATTCATGCTTTGCTTTAACATTTATGTGTCTCAAGTCTCTCGAGTCTCGAGTCTTGAGTCTTAAGCAACCAACGTTAATTCTAAAATCTACCATAGACCAAAGTCTAATTGTAGTAGTAGTAATGTTACCTGCTCATTTTGAAATAGAGGAAATGGAATGAAAACCGACAACATGCAGGGATTAAAATGAAGAATGTTACCATTTCAAACTTATTTTTTAACGGTCGTGAATGAAATCAGTACTGGCTGTTGTATTTTTTTCAGTATAATTTCTATCAGCTAGCATTATAACAAGTTCTGTTGTAATACAAAAAATTATTAAAATTAGTTTTTAGTAAAACTAGAGGTACCAATATTTTTGAAAATTGAAAATAAATAAACTTTCTTGCTGAAAATTGTGCATGTACTCTATAGACGTACAAGAATTAATAAGGCAAAGATGAAATGTCATTCTAAATATTACTGGAAAGTCGGTTTCACAATTTATTGTATGAATTAGACTACGTAAGTCGTATGTCGTGTTGAATGTTGAAAACAAGTATTTAAGTACAACGATGTACACCGTTTCTTTTCACTTTCGTGTTTTGCTGCTGTTTTTGTTGTTGATTGTTTCTAATAAATTATTTATCATGCATTCACGGCTCTTACATACTAAAAATGTAGTATATATACGTTGCACATTGTCATGATTTTCAATCTGTCTTCAATGCTCATTTTGGACTACTAACAGGAAGATTGCACAAACCTGCATACTGCATACAGGGTTTATATTTGATAGCAATGTTTTAGTGAATAATTGGAGTATAATATCTATCTATCTACATAGTACATACTTTGAGGACCAAAAAATAAAAGATTTTCCCCTAATTTTATGATTCTTATGCAATTTGATGAAATATGGGTGGAAAAAAGGAGGAAAAAGACCAAAAAAAGTAAGATAAAAAATGTATAGCATTCAAGTGTACACGTGAGATTTATGGGTTACATTAAATTTTATGATGTACTATAATATAGTATACATTATTATACCTATTGCATTGTATATTATAGATTATATACATACGTTCTATGGTTTTTTATGTAATGTGCATCATTTAAAAAGTGCCATTGTTCACAACGTAATTTACAATAATTTTCATTTTGGTAAGCTCGTACTCTTCAAAAAAAATATGAGGAAAGAAGTTGTACGAAATTGAAATTTCGTCCTATGATAATTATTATGTCACACCACGAGTTTTAGTTTTTAGTCTATATGTAGATTGCTCTGCCATAAATGTTTTTCATACAAATGTTTTTCATACGGTGCTGTTTACAACAAGTTTTTAAGTACATACAACTTTAATTTCTCGATCTCAACTTGTAATTTGTACTTTATACAGCTGCTGACATGTAAAATGGATTGAGAATTTTCAAAAAAATTGCACCGTGTTTGTACTCCCTTGAAAAACTAGAAATACTTGTGTGGAAATGCATTCGGAAAGTTTATTGTAGTTCATATTGAGTAGTTAGTAGTTAGTCCCCCTAATATATTTACGTACCAATAGAATAATTCTATTAGAATTATCAATCTGAAAGGACTCGAAGGAAGATTTCTGCATGAATCATTCTGAACTCAAAATACAGATTTTCACCTCAACTACGAGTACAAAAGTAAAACAAATTGTTTAACGTACAAATGATGGATCAAACCTGTACACAGAACATAGAAATATCTATATTCTGGCATTTTCCACCTTTCGGCTGTCTTTTGTCCATTGTTGAAATTTAAAATCAGCTTTTTGTCGTACGATCAACTTTTACGACGAGATTTATCTACTAAACATTGAAAAAAGACAGCGAGGAGTAGGAAGTTGAAAGTTCAAGAATCATCAAACTCAAACGTTGAATCAAGAATCAAGTCAAGTTGAGACAACTTGAGTTTGTTTCGCCTTTTGTCGATCAATCTATCGAATCCATTGACACGTAGCACAGTTGACTGATCTTTTGGGGGGAGTTTTTACATATATACTCCACAACAAAGGACAAACAATGCAAACTCCTTCATTTCTTTACCCTCTTCTGTTACTTTCTACCTATACAGATCTGCGATCTGTCTGTAGTTTGTTGTCTGTTGTCATTGATTCATTGAAGAAGTGCAAGAATGCATGAATTTGGGTGCAAACATTGACGATTTCACACACTCTGTACATTACGGTACATTTATGTTTTGTATTTTGTTGCAAGTATAATACATGTCGTATATATTGTGTGTTACATGTAAAATAAAAAGGTATTGATTGATTTTTATCGGAACCGTAACTTCCGATAAAAATTTGCTGTATCGAGGATGATATTGGCTTTTTTTGAAGTCAGAAACCAAACTACCAATAGAACTACAGAATAGATAAAAGATAAAAGAACAACATTAAATCGCAATGGCAAAGTATTTTTATTCAGCATCAAGCAGTAAAATGTTTAGATTCTTGATTTAAAGAAAGAAAGAAAGAAGAATGACTAAATAACGCTCAAAGTGACTGTTAAAGATTCAGGACGAATTACGGAACTACATATTTACAAATTTTACCTGCAATTGGACAAGTCTCTTTGTTTTTTGTTCCAGTGAAAAATTCATACTGTAAAGTAAATTAATATAGAGCTGTTTAAGAAAACACAGAATGATTCAATTAAAGCTTGTAGTTTGTAGTCCTTTTCATGTCATCTGTCATTTCACCATTACAAAGCTCAACAAAGTACAACACAATTACCATAATTTTCATCTTCTTTGTAATTCTATACGACTGATGTATGATGTCTTACGGAATGTAAACAAAAAAACTGTATTGAGTCTAAAAGCTGGTATGTACCTTATATTGTGGAAGTTCAGATTACAGCTTCTTACCGTAGGACAGAAAATTATTTCAAAAGTTGTTCAGTCCGTAAACTGTAAAATGTAATGCATATTGCTCTTATTATGTTATTCTTTGTGCATCTTAATTCTTAATCAAAATGATTTCATAGTTTATGCCCTTTGTCTCCCTAGCGTCAAATGGATTCTCCTTTTGAATTTACCTAGTTTATTTGGCGTTTTTTGTTTCCTTTGTTTAAACTCTCATATTTCTGTGTAATTCGACATTTTAACGTCATTATAATACATGCAAAATGAGAGAAAAAACTAATAATTAATTGCTCTCCCTCCTTCCCTCCTTGAGCTTTCATTTATTTACGATTTACGCAACCTTTTAATAGCTATGTATCCCAAAAGCACAAAAAGACACAAAGGTACAACGATTAAGATAAAGTTTTTATAAATGTGGCAAATTTCAAAGCAAAATGAGAATGGAATGGCAAGTTTTAAATACATTATTCATAATATACAGGTTCTTTTCTATTTAATATTTAATATCCAAAAAGTGATGACAAAAGAAACTCATCTTAAAATTCCGATTAGCCACGCATTTTGCTTTTGTATTCTGTACACTGTACACTATACACTTGTAAAGTAGAGACATGATAAACTTGTTAGTTTGTGATTATTCTTGTATGTTATTCGTCCACTTACGCACTGATACACTCAATTACTTCAACACAAACTCGGTCTCTGTGTGACTTTTTGCTTGCTCTCCGTCCTCCTCTCCTCCTCTCTCTCTTTGTTCAACATTCGTAAGTGAAGGATTGTTATGTAACATTTAAATAGGCTCGAATTAAATATTCATCGTTTACCATATCTTACTTGAGATTTGAGACAGAGCTTCGTATGTTGTACCTTGTACCTAATGCTTGCTGTTCTGTTGTAGCAAGCAAAGTAAAACTAAATATAAATGGTACAAATGAACATTTATTAATTGTCATTATCATTGCCATTAAATTTACAAAACAATAAAAATAAATGGAATACGTTATAAGTTATAATTTAAGCTGTATAGCAAGCGACACGCAATTGTTTTCACAGCGATAGCGACAAATTTCAGAAAATAATGTTTAAGGAATAGATTCAAAATTTCAGTAATTGAAAAAGTGAAATTTCGAAGCGTTTAAGCTAAAATTTGCAGGTGTTTTTTATTAGAATATTCTCAAGTTGATCTTTCCAGCTAATATAAAAATTTTGAGATTTTTATTTTATCTGGAATTGCACTTTCTTGAAAACTGAGTTTTTGAATCTATGCATTAAACATTATTTTGTGAAGTTTTTCGCTGTCGCTGCAGAAATAATTGCTTGTCGCTTGCTATGTGTTTACAGCTTTAAGTGGGTTGTGAGTTGTGAGCCTTGCAGAATGGGACTTGTAACGAAATTTCCCCTTGACGTTTATCCCATGTCCGTAAGAAACAAATCTATGTGGTTTGTGGGCTAATAAAAAATAGTTCAGCTCAACTATTTCCCGATCTCATAATTTTACCCATATATCATTCATATTGATTTTACCGCTTTCCTTGTTGTTGTTGTAACGCTCAAAAACGCTCTCGTTCTCTTAACAAAAGGTGCGTGGAGATTATAAGCTGTCTGTGGAAGTCAATTGCACGTCAATATCCTGCGGACGCGGCAGTTCAAAGGGACTTGACCCTTTGGACTGACCGATGTAAAGGTCAACATAATAACTATTACTTACTTCTCTTTTTGGTATACATGGTCCATAATCATCATTTCACCAGTGTTCAGCAAAAGTTCTTTAATACTGGGCATTCGTACATGACCCCTGATCGGCATTTTGGACAAATTGAAAAGGTACACTTTACAAATTGTACGTTTTTGAACCAAAAAAGCTAAATGAGTGACAGTAGCTCATGCATCAATTGTAACATTCGACCCACAAGATATAGCATAATATGTGAGATTATCTGTGAATTTGAGCCACTTGGAACTTTTTAATTTATGCGCTGCGATCGCAGAAAAAATAGAGCTGTGAACAGAAAAAATATTACAACATTAACAAAATTTTCACGCCAATCAATATTCAAAACTTTTCATCTTTTGCACAGCTCTATTCTCTAACATTTAGTTCCAGAATCGCCGCTTGGTGTGAATTAAAAAGTTCCAAGTGGCTCAAATTCACAGATAATCTCACATATTGGGCACAATTTAAAATTCCCGTGTTTTTTTATGTGTCAAAATGTCGTGGGCTAATCTGTTTTGTGGGTCGAAATACATTTTAGCCATTTTAGCAAGAACCGTTATGCAAACGTGACAATCGATGTCTAGAAATCAATTTTTGGTATGTACAAATAAAAAATTTAAGTCGTCTTAGAATTTCCAATTTTCCATTCTACTTTTGGGAGGAGCCAATTGAAAATGCAAACAGTGATATTCACAAACCATTTTTTTCTCAGTCCATATTCACGTTTGTAAAATTCGGTTTTCGTATTGGACATGTCCAAATAACCCAAACTTTCGGCCAAATTGTACGTTTTTCGTGGCATGCAAAACCCGCCTGCGGCGGGTTGTTGAAGAACACGCATTAACTACGGTTCACAAACTAACTTTTTTCATACGGTTTTCGGATTGTACATGTCCGAGTAGGGCTGCTTTCCGGCGAAATCATAGTTGTTTCCCAAACGCAAAAACCGCCCATTGCGGGCTTTTGAAAATCCGCAAAAAGTCGTGTTGACAAACTAATTTTTTTTTGGCTCCTAGTGACTTTTGTATTCCGTTTTCGGATTCGACATGTCCGAGTAACATAAACGTCAGGCCAAGTCGTATTTTTTCAAAACCCGCTGAGTTAAATCCATTTGAATCATACAAAGATTTGCGGGATTTTTCCACAGCCCGCCGTGGGCTGGTTTTGCGTGCCCCGAAAAACATACGATTTGGCCGGACACTTGGGCTACTGGAACATGTAGAATCTGAAACCGAATGAAAAAAGGTGAACAGGGACTGAGAAAAACATTAGCTTGTGAACACGACTTTTGCATTTTCAATCGGCTCCTCCCACGAATAGGATGGAAAATTAAAAATTGTAACAGATAACTTGTATTTCTTATTCGTCCATACCTACATGGTTATCATATCAAAAATTCAATACCAGATTGACATCGATTGCTACGTCAACAATTTTTATAGATCACGTTGTTTTGTGAGTCGATATGTTTTTACAGCCAAATTGGTCTCCAATGCGCCTCTCCAAATTTGGTTACCACTCGATTTAGCTATTTTGGCTTCAAAGTGTACTATACCTTTCGTTTAAAACATGAACAACAAACAAAGTACAACAATCCTGCACTTTCATCCAAAGGTAATGTGTAGAAAGCCGCCACTTACTCCTGGTGACGTAAAAAGGCTCATTTCAAACACGTCTGAAACTTACAATGTTGTGGAAATGGAACAGGACGATTTCAAGGCGTTTAAAGATCTGGAGCAATTAGTTCGTCGACCGCGACAGTTTTTTGTTACAGAAAATTTGTGCTATAGGTAAACTTTACGAGATCATATGTGTACATAAAAGCAAAAAGGGATGATCTATCGTAAACCCACTTTTTTAATTATTCTAATAGCCAAGGTCAAGAACTATCTACCCTGAAAAGTTCAAGTCCCTAACTTAATTGGAATTATTTTAAAATATTCAATTTCTAAAATACGCCAACTTGTTCTATCTGACATTAGACGGCTACTTGCAAATTGTAATTTTTATAAAAAGTCAAAGAATGTGATTTTACAAAAGAAAATGAGAAAGGAATTTCGTTTTACAAAGCAAACGAGAAAGGAATTCCATTGTTACAAAAGACAAAAAAATGGAATTCCATGTTAAGCGTGCCACGAGAATTGAATTTTACCAATGTCAAAATGCTAGCTTTTGTTTTAGCTATGCGAGAGAGAGAGAGAGAGAGTCAAGTTTCAAACTCGATTTTCTCAGCAACGAAGTTTACAATAGATCACCCCTTTTGCTTTTAGGTACACATATGTGAGGAGGCGAGTAGAAACCCGTGTATTGGTCAAGTCAGCTTTTTTGCACTATCTATCCTGAAAGTTTCAAAGCTGTAACTTAATTGGAATTATTGTAAAATAATTCATATTTAAAATACGCCAACTTGTGCTAGTTGACATTAGAAGGCTAACACGCAGTTCAGGGTTCTTTATAAAAAGTCAAAGAATGTCATTTTAGAAAATAAATGAGAAAGGAATTTCGTTTTGCAAAGCAAATGAGAATGGAATTTCATTTTTTCAAAAGAAGTAATAATGGAATTCCATGTTAAGCGTGCCACTAGAATGGAATGTCACTAATGTCAATACTTTAGCTTTTGTTTTAGCTATCCACCGCAGAATGATAGTAAAGTTTCAAACTTGATTTTCTCAGAGATGAAACTTGGACTAATACATGGGTTTCTACTCGAAGTTTCCCGTATTGTTGTTTGTCGGATACTACGTTTGTATCTGTACTTTCCATACATTTTACCTGTGCATAGTCCTATTGAATATAGAGTATTGAGCACAATCACAGAACATGATGTATGGGTATAGTTGCCAGATTTTGCGACCCCAAAACATTTTTCTCAAAACTCCATTTTATCTAGTGCAAGCTGATTTTTTAAAATTTATTTGAGCAAGGTACATGTGCTTTTTGTTTTCAAAATCTATAAATTTGGATAGAATCATACTGCTTGCAAATTTTGTTACTTTTACTGTAAAATGGTGCTTTTCGCCCATTGGAAGACTT